>VYZR01050612.1:59788-70227 GCA_013400675.1 Oxylabes madagascariensis | reverse complement strand
AGCTCTTCATCCCAATCTTTATCACTGCCTTTAAATAATTTTCTAAATTTTCTTGCTTGTCCTGCAGAAATATGTCACTTGTCCAGAACTTTGAGATTGTCCTGCTGTGTGAGATTCATTTTTGCTTGATTCATAAGATTGTGCACAACTCTGTTATTTGCTCTTGGCATGGTTTCCTTGGGAAATAGTCATTGATAAAATGCCACACTCTATAATTGCATCACAGCTAACTGTGACAGCTTCCATCCCCTTTGTAAATGGGTGAAAACAACTAAACAGTGCTGGTTCCCACAGGTGGGGTTCTATGGAGGCAGTCTGCACCCTGGCTCAAAGCCCTCCCAACACACTGCAGCTGGATTTGGGGTTTTAGAGTATTCACAACTCATCCTGCCAGCCAGAGCAGTGTACCACTGCCCTGCATCACGGAATCACCGAATCACAGATTTGTTAGGGTTGGAAAGAACCTCTGGGGATCAACCAGTCCAACCTCCCTGCCAAGCCTGGGTCACCTGGAGCAGTGACACAGGAACATGTCCAGGAGGGCTTGGGATGTCTGCAGAGACTCCACAACCTCCCTGGGCAGCCTGCAATCCTTCCTGTGATCAGCCAGCATCACACAGTACTAACTCCATCTCTATCTCTAGCTTTCCCAGAATAAAATTCACCATGAAAGATCAAGTCAGACTTCTCTGTGCTGGATCTGCCCATGNCCAAAAAAACACAGCCAAAAAAAATTAGTTTTAATAGCAGACATAGTGCAAATCATGGTCAAGGCACAATCAAATGGCACTGAGTTTAAAGCAATAGCAAAGGAATTAGGGATCTCAGTAGGAAGACTAATGTGGTGTTACATGTGCCCACACCCATGATTATTGACCATCTGGGTNCAGAAGCCCAACTTTCCAAAGGCAATATGGAAAGTCAGAAGGTCTTTTAAATCTGGTATAGGGTTACATATGGTTCAAATTAACGCAAGTAACTGTTCCATTAAACTTCCTAATTATTCAACTGGAATGTGTGCTGAGCAAAGCCTGTTTAAGCAATGGATTGAGAAATATTTGAAAGTGAAAGGGAGATTTAAGTAATTTATTAGGAAATTTAGGTGTAGTGAATGGAACACTGAATACTGTAGACCTTGAATCCAGTTGGGATAAATTATCACTGATAGGCAATAATGTGATTAAGGCCTTCCTACAGTTTTCAGTACATAACCAGGGTGGATTATTGCTCCTTGGAAAAGCTGTGTTCTCATTAGCTTCAAATGCTAGAATAATTGCAGAATAATCTGATCGCAATATTCTCAGGTCCATGTGGTCCATAGATATTAAAATGGGTTCTCACTGCAGAGATTAATAGGAGGAAAGTCGACCTAATTAAGTGTAGAAAAGTACACCATCTTAACCATATGTTAGAAGACTGTAGTGCCATAGCTTTATTTAGTTCCTGTATGGAGCTGTATCACAGATCTGTGAAAGGACCACACATAAACTGATGACCCTTGAACTGGTAAACTCCATCCCTAATGGAAACCCAGCATTCCCCTGGGAAGAAGAAGAAGCTGCCTGTGTAGTTTCAGGAATTTATTAGGATGCATTCTTGCTGTAGAGAAATGGAAGGAAATACTCGCCATAAAGGATTATTCTGATCTAAAGCTCAGCTGGTAGGACCTAAAACTAAAATTTTTTATCATGGTGTCTTCAGGGTAGGACTGCATTTTAAAATTGAAACCCACATTTTGCAATGATATTGTGGTCATTACTTACCAGGTTTTAGGTGTACAACCAGACATCATTCTCCAATCAGAATGACTGAAAACAATCCTCCAGGGATGACAGATACTCTTGTAACAGGAAAAACAGAAGCTGAATGTAAAAAGTTGCGGAAGAAATGGTTTTTATTATGAATCCAGTGTAAACCAATCAGTGACACTGTCTCAACAAACCAAGGAAAAAACTGAATATAATCAGCAAGAAATTACAATATGAGCATCAGAGATTAAGAGAGTATTTACTAAGTCTCAGTGGGACTGGCTGTTCTACAGCCCTACAACATCTAGTTTGTTATGCGTCTTGTTTCACCCAGTGTTGAACTATTAGCAATGCAGGTTATGGTATTACGTGCTACAGTGGTAATTCATTGCATGTGTTTTCTCAAGGTTATCTTCCAAAAAGCACTGAAAAATCAACACATTATGAAGCAACCCCCAAATGTTTCCTCAGAATGCCAATGATATGACTGGGAACTGAATGGTCTGACCAGCTGCACTTCTAGGGAAAATGTGATTTGAACAAGTCATCATGAAGGACAGAATTATTTTAGTCCAAAGAGAAGCAAAAAAATTAGAGCACATGCCAGTAGCATTGCTGTAAGCACACAGATATTAATAACACATGGATGACAAAGCATTATGAGCATGTATGCTTATTTTCTTGAGAAAAGTTCTGTGCACAGGGATTTTTCAGGAATCCTAAAACAAGAATGCGTACGTGACCGAGTCACTGACCCTGGAATAAGTGCTGAGGCTACCACAAAGCCACACCTGGAAAATTGCCAGAATATTTTACAGAATGATAAGCTCTGCCTGAACAGACAATGGTTATGCTGTCACACACTATTATCTTGACAGCTGCTAAAAAAAGGGCACCTTCAGTGCAAGACCAAATCTTTCCTTCTGTAGGTGGAGATGGTGAATTTAGCCATGAACAGAACCTGTTGAAGCTGTCCCTAACCAGCTGCTTGGGTGGAGCTGTCAAAGATGGTGTCAACTAGTGTGGCATCAAGGGCTACCAGCTGTGTGTGTAATTTTATTGTCATTACAGGGTAACTTAACACGCACACCTGGCCTGGCTCCTCATGAGCCTGGTGGTCATTTGGATGCTGCAGGAACCCACACAGAGTGGAATAAACTCCCCTCTGGATTACCTGCCCTCAACTAGAGAGAATCAGAGGATCCTTTAGGTTGGAAAAGACCTCTAAGATCAAGTCCAGCTGGTAATCACCACTAAACCATACCCCCAAGTGCCACAGCCATGCACTGTTTGAACACTTCCAGGGGTGGTGACTCCACCACTTCCCTGGGCAGCCTATTCTAATCTCTGATCATTCTTTCAGTAAAGATATTTTTGCCAGGACTTGTTTTCCTGGGAGAAGAGACCAACCCCCACCTTGCTAGAACCTTCTTTTGGGTGATTGTAGAGAGTGGTAAGGTGCAGCTGACTAGCACAGCTGGGATCACTGGACTCAAACTGGGGTTACTGGGATCCTTTTCACTCAAGCACACTGGAAAGCACTTTTACATCCTCATGTGCTATGACCAGATTTCTCTGTTTGTTTGCAAATGAAAGACAAAACCATTTATTGAATAAACAGCTTTTCCTGTTGCTCTTCAAAAATTTCCATCTCCTTGTGGCAATGGATACCAGTTACATTTTAGATTCTCCTTAATACCCTTGAGGTGTTATTTTTGTCTTCAGTCTCTTTTGTTCTATCTTTATCTCTCCTTATTGACATTTCTTTTTTTTGTTATTCTTTGTAATTCATACTCACTTATATCGGCATTTTAGGTTTTTTCCTTCCTGTAATTTCTCTCTCAAATTTTCCTTTAATTTCTTCCTTCGCTAACTCCTGAACAAAAATTAACTACCAAACAACACTTACTTAACTTCTTACTTGACTGTGACAACAATCTGGTAATGGGTTTATTTCACAAATTTAAGGGTTATTTTCTGTCTTATCCTAGTTTATTTCATTAAGTGTCTCTACTCTGGAAATTAATTTGCTCTTTGAAGCCAATATAAATATATACACTGAGTATATACCGCAGAATGAAACTACCAATGGTTGTTCATGATGAGTATAACCCTGCTGGTCCCAAGGTAACCATCAGCTTAAAGCCCAGAGATTTTTCATTTACTTTTAAGTGCCACATGAGTTCAAAATAGAGCTGCGGTTAAGAAATTAGGTAACTCACCCTGAGCATATTGGATCAGATACTGGATTTCACTTACATCATAGCTAAAATTAGCTACTGCCTGTAAACAGGCAGCAGGTAGGGGAGGATCAGCTCCCTTCCACCCTTCCACCACAGCCAGGTGAAGCTGTCCCAGACAAACTGAGTGCAGGATACCTCAATTGCTGTGAGACATCCACCAAACTGAAGGAAATCTCACCCAGTTAAGCAGCTGCCTTACTTGGAGGACAAGGAAAAGCTGCCCAGGATAATATCACGGTCGGTGAAAAAGTTCTTCACACTCCTGACTGGCATTGTGCCTTTGGATCTGAAGTAAACAGGAAAAAGAAATGAGTTTTGAGCATAACCTTCATTCCAAAGGTGTTCCTTTGAGTCGTGTGGGGAGGATATAAAAGGCAGTCATCTCAGAGAGATCAAAGGCCTACGAATATAAATCCCAAAGTGTACCAAGTCAGATATACCCAAGTGAGACAGAAGTCACTAGCTAAATTATTTAACAGTATGAGTAATGTTTTGACTTTGTGCTGCCACTTTTTATGGCATCTAAATCAATTTATTTCTCTAAATAGATCCTGGTGCTTTGCTGCAGTAACTGGAAATTACATTTGCCTCTTCCACTCAGTAAAAAATAAAATTAGCTGTACCACTTCATTATAAGGTATAGAAAATTACATAATTAAGAAAGAATAAATTACTTGAATCTACAAAAGGACCAAAGATATGCTCATTTCTCTGAGGCATTACACAGAAACGTTCTTTAACTTGTAAATAAGGAAGGTTATTCCTTTTTTTCTCGAGTCCCAAATATGAATTTTATAACACAGAAATAATAAATAAAGAAATAATAAGTGAGCAGTAACTTCATCACTGAAAACCTGGTGTCCACAATGACTGCTTTCCCAGAACACCTAGAATGCGGGTTTTACATCAGAAAGATATATTGTCATTGTACATAAAATGGGACTTTATTCTCCTTCCTACAAAAGTCAGCACGACTCCTCCACATCAGTACCACTGAGGGCTTTACAGAAGAGCAGCAGGCAGTCCTGCCAACGCACTCTACAATAACAGCTGCCTCAAAACTCTCTTCTTTTCTGCCAGAGGCTGTTTTCCTCAGAGAAGAGTTGGCAGACTAGAGTATGTGCACATACTTCAACTCCTCCAGAGCAAATCCTTAAGCTGTCAACAAAGATGGGCTTGAGCCACAGCGCCAGGCTGCTGGGGCATGGAGCTAAAGAGCTCTCACCAAGCGGGCTCACTCAGCCTGCTTTGCAACAGGGTGGCAACCTCAGGCAGGCTGAGCGAGCCCGTGTGTGGTGTCAGCAGTACCTGCCCCAGCCTGGTGCTGCCCACATCCCTGCTGAGGCCGTGCATCACATCCCTCCTGAGGCTGTGCATCACATCCCTCAGTTACAGCAAAACTGCTTGGACGAGGACACGAGTCCCCGAAGTGCACGGAAAGGCACATGGAACTACCGAGTCCAAAGGCAATTTGCCTTTGATTAGAGGAGAGAGACCCTGCAGGAGGCTGTCAGAGGGAATTGTGAGGCTGGCTGAGGCTGCTGTGGTCTCACTGCTGGTGTGTGTATGCTGCTGTCGTGTCCCTGAGGCAGTGCAGGCTCCCCATGCACACCTTTGCAGAGCAGCCGTGCAGCATCAGGGCAACAGCTTGTGGTCCTGCATCAGCCTTCAAGGCTGCCAGACATCTGGAAAAGTGACTGACAGGAAAATGAAGGAAAAGCCGTCTTCTATCTATTTTAAGGTGACAAGAATCCAGAGTCTGAAAGGATTCCCAAGACCCTTCAGGGACTTGGAGCTCAGCTAGGCAGCTCTGAAATTCTTCCTTCGTGTGTCCCAAGAGTGAAGAGGTCATTACAGTGATCCACATGCTCTGATTCTGCTGGGACAGAAAATATGCAGAGAGATCTCTTTTCTATGATGTCCTCCTGTTACCAGCACACAGCTGATGAAGCATCACATCCAGAAATATGATGGCAGCTCGGGAAGTGTGGAGAAGGAGGGCATTGTGTACCTGTGTTCTTTGGGAGGCACCACTGCTGCCTCCTGCTTGATGTCCTGGGGATGTGAAGAACACAACCTCTGCATGAACTGCAGTGTCAGTACCTCTTTGCAAGCATGGGTTGACATTTACTCCACAATCATACCTGAAACACCCATGCTTCAGGTCTTCCCAGAAATAAACCAGGATTCTTACGGAGTCATATCATTGCTAAAATGCACATTCAGATTCACTTTAAGCAGTATGTGTCCTCATCAACACAGAAAAAACAACATGACACTAGAATCACAAATGCTTTTTTCCTTGATCAACTGATACCCTTTTATATTTGTTTAAGCAACTTAAGATTCTTCTATATACAGAGCAGTATTTACTCAATTGGCAAGACCATTTTAGACAGGATGTGTAAATACACATTTTCACTTGGAGAAGAATGAAACTCTGTAGTAGAGAGAAAAAAAAACCCCATAAATTCTAAAAGATCTTACTTGTCAGCAGTGTGAGTCAAAAAAATGTGACCAGTCAGCTTTCAGCATAGTTTCCCAGAACCAGAAAAAAAAAAGAATGGAAATGCAGAGAACAGCTTGACACACAGCTGAATTTATTTTAGAATAGGACTCTCATGCAAGACTGAACTCAGAATGTGTTGATGCTGCTGGCATTTGACAGAAGATTACAGATTGTTCACATGGAAAATTATGGTAATAAAAGGTAAGCTGTGATTCTAAAGTGCTACAAGGCATTAATACAAATTCATATGTGGACACTTTCATCTAATTATGAGAGGCCTTTTTTTTTCCCCAGTTTTGGCATTATTCCTTTAGAACTGATTCAGCTGGAGCAGAAGAAGCCACTCTTATGCTGGAATATGCATTTATATAGACAGTTAGATTAGTACAGCTAGGTTAGCTTAATTATGCTTCTGTAATTTCCAGGAAAGAATTGTTGGACAGAAAGCATTTGTAGCTGTTGTTATATATATATATATTTTATGATTCAATTTTGATTGCAGAAATAGTATATTAGATGACATCCACTACCTTTGCATTTGATTAACTTGTAAGTATATAAATAGCACTTGCTTATTTTTCTCACATCTCAGTTCATATCCAAATAGTATTATCTCACTCTTAAAAGAAAAGCCTTTAACATCTCAAGGAATAAATTGGTGTAATTAATTGAATTTTGAATAATTTTCTCTAATGAACTTCTGTACAGATCTGAAGTTTATTTTTTTCTTAGTCAGTGATCCTTAGCAATAGGTATGTAAAAATTTAAACGATACAATTCAAATGGTTATTATTCAAATGACAAATGAGAGATAAAGTATAGTGAGGTAGATAAATGACCTTTGATGGTCCCTGATGAAAGACCAGTGTTCAAAATTGAGAATTCTTCTGTATTCAGTCTTACTCATCCTCTACCACCCTGAGATATAAAATATATCACTCATCCAGTGAGCTATGTGTATTTACCTGTATGAAACCATTATGAATCCAACAGACAAAAACATAAGCTATTAGCATTGTACCACTCCTATTTCATATAAACACAATAAAAGTGGAAAAATATTATTATCATTATTCCAAACTAATGTGGGGTTATTTGGCAGTTAAAATCCCACCCTACATCACTGTCATAGCTAAACCATTTCTGCCTGTAACCCAGATTTCCAGCAATTAAGACCTTTATGTGTGTCTTGAAATACCCAATCTCCTTCAGTATATGTATCTACCCTTTGAACAGTGTATTTTCATCACTGTTATTTAGACTACAATATTGAGGACTGGGGTAGGCAGGAGATAGGCATGTGAAAAGAGGCTTCCCCAGAAAGAAAAACTTTGTGTGGCCCTGAGGTGGTTCAATCTCCCAGCTCTGTGTGCTTTATCTTCTGATTTGTGAGCTGCATCACCCTGGGAGATCAGCTGTCTTAGTAGCTAATTGACTGAAATTCAGCCTTTAATAGAGTTGGGTCTTGATTTTTTAATCACTTTAAAGGTTTGGCTCTGAGGCCCTCAAGCAACACAAGTACCCTGGGACTATGTGAAGGCATTAAGCACTGACTTGACGTGCACAGATGACTAAACCACTGAGAAAGGGAACCTTTGCATGTGGTACCAGGAGGGAGACAAGCACACCTTCTAGAGCTCAGGAAATCGAGTTTTAATGAAGACTGCAGTGCACTGCAATGAGCTGCAGGAAGGACTCAGGGGGGAGTTCTCTGCAAAGCATATTCCGCATCTCTGCTCTGTTCTGTGTGTTCACTCTGCACAGCAATGCTCTTCCTGGAATGTTTATTTTCCTTTTCTGCCTTCATCTAACCCTCAGCCCATTCCCTTAGTCCATTAATCTTAAGAGATTTCCCTGAATTAAAAGCAAACTCTCAAAGGATAAAGAAGATGATAAATGCCTACAAGCTCACAGTTCTCCATGGATATTGTGCTAACGATTTCCGTTCTCTTGATAAAACAATGCATTAATAAAGCAACAATAAGGAAAGAGAGAGTATTGGCATTCCAGTAACCAGAAATGAAGAATAATTATCACAGTCCAATATATAAAAGAATTAAATACTGGGATTTTTTTGGAAAACAAGAAAGATGTAATGGGAAGAGATAAACAGGTTAGTTCTGTTGGGCCTGCCTGAGCCAAAGAATAAATTTCAGCCTGAATCCTGCATTTAGTTCTGTGCCTGCAAGAACAAGGCCTTTGCTATGGAATTCAACATATCCACGGTTTCACAGAATGCATAGCCCTCTCTGATGCCTAATGAGCAAAACCATTATTCCTTCTTTACATTAGTTTCCATTTTGACGGTTGTTTTTAAAATTGTTTATCTCTGACAGCTCAACTCTCCTACAGAGCCTCTGTGGACATCCCAGTTTGAGCACAGCTATTCTGGCACAGCAGCCTGGTGAAGATGCAGTGTGAATTCTTTCAAGAGGGGCTTTATGTCAACTTCAGTGTTGTTTTATTTTCCCCTGCGACATTAATCAAGCCAACAAGTTCTCTCTCCTGCAACACAGCTCCATCAGCAAGGGAGCACCATTATTTTCACACTTGCAGCTGAAACTGCAATAACTCTGGTGGCAAAACTCCACAGTGCAGGTCAAATCCGAATAGCAGCTGAGGGAGACTGTGTGACTGATAATAAATAATACATGCTCTGAGAGCCACTGTAAGTTATTTGGTTTGTCAGATTTAAAGGGACACAGCTGTCCCACGACAGGTTTTCACTCTTCCTGATAATCTGGTTTCTGTGCACTGTGCATAACCGTGCCTGGTAGTAACAAAACAGAAACCATTAGAATGAGTTAATACAGCAGCACTGGCACAGTGTGCATTGCTGATTGCAGCCAGCTCCCTTGGAGCTGCCAGAGAGAAATCTCACAGCTGTAAGCAAGTTTACTGTTCACATTACAAGCACCGTCTCAGCAGCCTCCCCTGTGTAAAAGACAGGCAGCACTTCTTAAAGTTCTTTCCCAAGGGCGCCTCTGCACAGATCCTGCAGGCAGACGTGGTCTGGGGAGACTGGAGACAAGGCATGTCCCAGGCAGGAGCTGTGCAAAGCTGCTGTCAAGAGGCAAAGCCACTAAACCCTGTGGGGGTTTATCAGCTTGGGCTCAGCAACGTGCTGAAGCATCAGCAGAGCTCCCAGCTGACTTGGAGTCTGAGGAAAGTGGGTTCACATCTGCCTGTAAAAGACTGAAGGGTGTTTAAAACTCTGGAGAACAGGAAAACTGAAACTTTCTCATTGCACTTTGAATATTCAGGACATAATGAAAATCAGGAGGTCTGCCATTATTAGTGGGATAATGCTTTGCATATTTAGGGACTTACTACAATACAATCAGCTAGAATACATTTTATTACAGACTGGGCTATATATGTCATAAAAAAACCTTGGGTTTGTAATCTTAAGAGTATGCAAAATTCAGTTTCTTATGAGGAAATTTCCTCGTATCTGGTGCTTTCATAATGCTATTTATTTGCAAAAAATTCTGCACTGATTAGTCACATATATGTGAAAATACAGCTAGGGAATCACATTGATTTGCCTGAGTTATAAAACAGTCCTGTCTGCCTTTTCATTGGATGTTCTGTTTTCTCCAGGTTTTAAAGCAGGAGCTTGACCTTTATTTGTGGGTTAATATATTTGTCAGGGAGAAGTCTTTGCAATCTCATGAAAATCTGTTCAACTGTCCAGTGAGGACAAAAAGAGATCTCAGATTTCCAATACTTGTAAAGCCTCATTATAAAATTAATTACAGCCCATAAAGAACCTAACATTTCCTAATTGCTGTAGAGCTCCTCAGACTGACCAAATCACACATCTATGCTATCTAAGGGAGGTTGTATTTCAGAAAGATTTTGTACCTTCTGTTCCTCTGCATTTGGTGTGCAGCCAGGGACCGCAACGCAGTGAAGGAAACTCTCCTCTGCACTTGG
>VYZR01050612.1:49036-59767 GCA_013400675.1 Oxylabes madagascariensis | reverse complement strand
GAGAAGTCTTTTGCAACCTCATGAAAATCTGTTCAACTGTCCAGTGAGGACAAAAAGAGATCTCAGATTTCCAATACTTGTAAAGCCTCATTATAAAATTAATTACAGCCCATAAAGAACCTAACATTTCCTAATTGCTGTAGAGCTCCTCAGACTGACCAAATCACACATCTATGCTATCTAAGGGAGGTTGTATTTCAGAAAGATTTTGTACCTTCTGTTCCTCTGCATTTGGTGTGCAGCCAGGGACCGCAACGCAGTGAAGGAAACTCTCCTCTGCACTTGGAAGGGCATTGACCTCATCTAATTTTAGTGATTTAAATCTTAGATTTCTAGGCTACCAAAAAAAAAAAAAAAATAGTAAAAAAAGAGGCAAAGTTCAGTGTATGAAGATACTGCTGAGAATTTTAACTTTCTGAAAACCCTCTGGAGATAAACTACTTTCCTCCAATGACTAGAAAGATAACCTACAAATCACAGATGCCTAGACTAGATGCCTAACTTGTAAATAGCTATGGAAAAGCAAGAAACTCACTTTAGATAAGTCTTGCTTATTCTGTAAATTGAATGGGATGGTGATGTAACCAAATATCTTATATGTAACCAAAGATCTTATAACACAAGTATAAGAGTCCAACTCACTTCTGCTTTCCTGACTTCCAGGCCCTGGCACTGATCTCAGCAGTGTTCCCCTAACTGCTGTTTTGTGGTAATGTAGTTCCCACTGCTGAGCACATTTACCTGCTAATGACTACTGTGTGTGATCAGTCACAATGTTTAAGACTATAAATCCATTAAGGCAAATTTGTTCTTCTTAATAGTGTTCTTTTTAATCTTTATTCAGTTACAACTACAATGAAATTGAGTGATGCATTACCTCAGCTCCTGGAGCTCTGCTATGTCAAAAAAGATCCCTTTCCCATCATCTGTTACTGCTGATCCACTACAGTCTTGAAAAACCAAATTCTCAATTCATCACCTGTCGTTATTTTGTCCCTCCTGCAAGGCATGTAAGGTGCTTACTTTATGACAGACTCACTCATAGCAACTTTGTGACTTCAGAAATTTTGCTTACCTTCCACAATGCATTTTGTATTTAATGTAATACAGAAAAAAAAAAACCTAAAACTTTATCTGTCAACAACTACAATACAAGCTGTAGATGTTTTGCCCTGCCACTGATTTCCTGAAAGTCTAAAACAAGTAAGGAAAAATGTCATTTATTCCCATGTAAATAACCACGATGATCTGGACCTTGGACTGTGTTCAACCCAGCTAACACAACTGTGTAAAGATGCCTACTGACCATCAAAGGAAAGCCCATACCTATTTATAAAAGCCCTGAGTGCATTAATGAGCCTTACTGGCCCTGCTCAGCACCCTCAGGGCTGCCCTCAACCCCACCCATGGCTCAGAAGCCCCATTTCAGCCCAGTCACAGAGTTCCAGTCCCTACTCCAATGATACCACAATCTCACTGGTCTCCACTGGAAAATTTTGTTGAGTTGAATAAGGTGTTTTTTCAGACCACCAGTTTAACAGAAAAAAAAACTATTTAGGCTTTAAATAATAAAAGAATAAAATGATGCCAAACAGATGGAAAAATGGTGGAGCTGATTTGAACCAAACGTTCATGTGTTTGTTTCTTAATTTGTTTTCTTTGGGAAGAAAAAAATCCTCGTTTTGCATTCATTAATACTGCTGGGAAGGAACTTAATCTTTCCGAAGGGTTATTAATGTTTCTGTGTGTGCTGAATAAATATAACACCAACCTCAATCACAGCCTCTCAGCCTCATTAGTGAGACATGCTGGGGATAGCATCTTGGCAAACTCATTAGGAGTTTCTTGTCGCAATCAAATTTGTCCTGACTTCAGTTGCCAGGGACATTTTAATAGGAAGAACAAAATCTTGTAACAGCTCTTCCCCATTTATTAAATTCTGTACTGAATGCACCATCTCTGTTTCACAGAAAACTATCCACAAAGGCTGATGGAGTGTAGAAATGTTTATGCTGAAATAAATTTCATTAGTCAGTGCTGGACATAGATTAGCATTATTTATTTCTTTGAAGTTGCCGTGGTGTAACTCTAAGTGACAAACCAGGGATGCAGAAAGATTTTCTGTATCCTATGATGTGCAGAAAACCACAATTCTGTGCTTGAAGAACTCAGGGGCCTTCCGTCAGTAGCACAGCTAACCTCTAAGGTTAAGTAATTTCTGTGTTATTGGAGGCAAAATACTCCCAAAACCTTTGTCACTTCTGTGTCTCCTAAATCTATTGATGCCAATGCACAGAGTTCATTTCCACAAGGTGAGTCACTAAAAATTCACTGCTGCCAGGAGGGGTGAGGCCTTGAGGTGGTGCACATCAAAAATCAAACCCAACAACTTTCTGTGTGTGTGTAAAACCCAAAGACGGTTGAGAAGAAACAGATCATTTTGTAGATATTCACGTTCACACTGTGTGGCACAAAGATAACACAGGATAAATAATGGAAAGAGATATAGTTAAAAATTTCCATTGCAATAACTTCAGAAGCTGTCTGAAAAAAATAAATCTTCTTAAATTATATGAATTTTAATCTGATAGTTTTCAGCAGTAATGATTTGCATGACTTGAACTGAAATCATTACTCAAGTGCAACTACAATATAAATTCATAAAGAACTCCCATAAGAAATCAAAGATGTTTTATATAATCTAAACCAGGTAATACAAACATTCTTATGAATTTCAAGAGTCAAACCTAAGGAAAAATTCATTGACTTTGAATTAGTATTCAACAGCCAAAGAAATTACTTCCTATTTGCATATTTTAAATCTTTCATTTAATAATCAGTATATGCTGGAAAGCAGCACAACACAATAGTAATACAAACCATTTTTAACATGAGAATTGAATATGAAAGCAAGAAATGGGATTTATTTTTACAATTGTGGCTTGCTTAATTGACATACAAAATACAGCTTTTCAGACAACAATGCAAATCTGTTTCTTTCCAAGCCAAATATGAATTTGTGCCCCTGCATTGCACTGTTGCTGAAAAATTGGCTATAATGTGATGTAAAGGCAACTATAGAAGTATTCAGATACCTGCTTACTTGGCCTGCCTTCAGACTTTCTAAATATGAAAACTGCTATACATTTTATTGTTCACTCACTATCTCAAATCAGATTTCAAGGACATATTCTGAGCGTTCTGTTAGCAAAAATTAGGATAAAAATGTGATCTTCTTTTTGATGTAGTGAATTTGGTAAAATCTCCTTAGTTATTAACTGCTAAGTAACTGTATAACGGCACAAGTTTTGTGACAATTTTCCTTGGAGAAACAAGAAACGTCACTTATCAAATATGTCTGATAAAATACTGTTGCTAACTATGAAGAGCATGATAACACTTATCTTTTTGTTTAAAAAGTTTGATATTTTACTAGCCCTGAGTTGGCAAGGGCCACCTCAGCTGAAATGTAACAGTTGACAACACACATACTGCTGGAGGGCTGGAAAGCAAAATAAAACGTGTTTGCACAAAATTGCCACTGAATGTTTATAAAAACTTGTTTCCCTTGGCACCACAAGAGACACAAAGAAAAGTGCTACAGCGAACCACCAAAGTTGCACTGGGGAATGATGTGTAACAGCACAGGGTTGGGAAAATGCAGCTGCTCTTTTTGAATGCCGCCAGTGGAATTGCTCCAGGTCCACAAAGTCCATTTCTTGGCAGGAAGCTGTACAGGAAATCTCAGAGCCCCCAAAGAGAAAACAGAAGCAGGAGCTGTTCATAAAGTTTATTAGGTATCTAATTCATTGAGACTGCACACAACAACAGTTAAATACAAAACACTACATAGCTTTATAACAGATCTGTTGCTTCCCTGTCCTGCTCTGAACATCCCATTGCACAATGCAGTGGCATTGAAGAGAGTGCTGGGGTTATCTTCAATCACTCTGGGAGCCCTTTCTTCATCACTATCAGGTGAGCAGTCTTATCAGGGATACCTCCTAGAATCATAAAATATCCTGAGTTGGAAGGAACCCACAAGTACAATCAAGTCCAACTCCTGGCCCTGCACAGAACAGCCCCAAGAGTCACACCCTGCGCCTGAGAGCATTGTCCAAACAGTCCTTGAGCTCTCTCAGGCTGGTGCTGTGACCACTGCCCTGGGGAGCCTGTTCCAGTGCCCAACCACCCCCTGGGGAAAGAACCTTTTTCTAATATTCAAATTAAACCTGCCCTGACACAGCTTCAGGCCATTCCCTCGGGTCCTGTCACCATCACCACAGAGCAGAGATCAGTGCCTGCCCCTCCTCTTCCCTTCATGAGGAAGCTGTAACTGCAGTGAGGTCTCCCTCAGTCTTCTCTTCTCCAGGCTGAACAGACCAAGGACCTCAGTCACTCATTGTACACCTTCTCCTCAAGGCCCTTCACCAACCTCATTGCCTTCCTTTGGATGCTTTCTAATATCTTTATATCTTTCTTGTATTATGGTGCCACAATAGGCATTATGAAAAGATGGTCAGTCTGTGAAGCCAACTCAGGGCTTCTGAATGCTTATCCATCCCTGGAAAGTAGTTTGAGTTCACACATACAATATATGTATGTAAACTGCCCAATATACTATTTTTCTTTTGTTCCTGTACACCCTCATCTTCTATTTTTTTCAGTTTAGCAAGACTATTGTTCCTTTGAATCTTATCCTCAAGCATACTTGCAATTTCTCCACATATTATCTAACAAGGTAATAAGTATTTTTTTCCATTTTGTTGCTCCCTAAATGGACCAGGACAATAGACAAATACACCAGAAACTCTTTTGACAGTGAAATTTTGGTCACTGCTCTCCATGCCTCTCTTGCCCTTCCCTTTCACTAAATACTGGAGAAACCATTCCCAAGTCTTGCTCTAATCATTAACATGATTACCTTCTTTGTTGTTTGCACTCTTTCTGCATATTGCTGCTCTATAACCTTTTGGTTAAATCCCTCACACACACCATTTTTTCACACTCATCTTCACTCATATGACAGTTTCCTACTTCTGTACTATTTTTTCTTCTCTTTAAGAGCTCTTGATTCTGTTAAGTTGCTTTCTTATCAGTTTTTTAAATCACTTGTGGAGATGCAAACTGTGGAGTGCTTATCAGAACAGCTTGTAGCACTGACCATTGGATCCAGCTCCAGTGTGGTCATGAAAAAAGAATGACCTTTCTCAGGGCTGCTGGATATTACAAAGTTAAAACAAGGTGAGAAGGGTGCATCTTTAGCCTGAAGGTTAAACTACCTTTCCTCCTGCTCCTGACCTCCCATCAGTTATTTGCTAATACGCTGTTAGCTATGAAGAAACGAGCTGTATTGAAACTGCAATAATCCCTCAGGGTCAGCCTACAAATCCCCCTGGCTATCCAGAAACAATAGTTAACACATTTCAAAACAGAGAATGAACACGGGAAAGCCACTTGCTCTTTGCAGTGCTAAGTAGGATAAGCCAAAGGTGAATGTTTACATCACTGAAGCTCAATCCTTGTGATTCCATGCAGGCCTGGGTGCAGTCCATGGGAAGCCTCTCACTCTCTAACATGTTTCTAACACGTGTCATCCAACTTGGTTCACAACACAGGACCTGGCCCAGCCCACTGCTATTGTCCTAACCCTCACAAAACTCACATTTCCATGCAGGTGGTCTGGAGAAAGAGGCACAAACCAGCTGGTACAGGAAGGTGATGCTGGAGATCTTCTAGTCCAAAACTCTGCTCAGAGCAGGTTGCTCAAGGTCAAGCCCAGACAGATTTTTAATATCTCGGGGACTGAGCCTTCAGAGTTTCTCTGGGCAGCCTGTTCCAATGTTTGACCCTCATTATAAAACAAGAAATTAAATGAAATTTCCTGTATTTGTTTGTGTCTTTGCCTTTTGTCCTGTCCCCAGGCACATTTGACTGGAGTCTGGCTTTGTCTTCTATGGGAAAAACATTCCATTGGATATTTATACCCATGGATAAGTTCCCCCTGAGCATTCCCTTCTCCAGGCTGAGTGGTCCCAGCTCTCCCAGCCTCTCCAGGCCCTCAGTTGTGGCCCTTTTTCAGTTGTGTCTCACCAGGGCTCAGCAGAGGGGAAGGATCACTCTCCACCAGCTGCTGTGGACACCCTGCCTGATGCAGACCAGGATGTTTTGCCACAAGGGCACATGGCATGGTCAGCCTGGTATTCACCAGGATTCCCAGATGCTTTTCTACCAAGATGCTTTCCAGGAGGTCAGTTGTACAGGGTAATTCCTCCCCGGGGGCAGAAATTGTCACTTCCCACTGTTCAGCTTCATGAGACTTCTGCTGACCCATCCCTGCAGCCTGCAAGGTCCCTGGGAATTGCAGGACACCCATCTGGTCTGTAAGTCACTCACCCCAAGAGACCAATTCTGCCCAGAAAAGAACTGGGGTCTTCTAATCACACCTCTCAATTAACAGAATTATAGCACAACAGAGGGTTTTGTCATCATTGTGTTGTGAGGAAATTCAAGATATGTACTGGAAGACTGTACAGAATAAACGTCCTTCTCTTTAGATTTTTATTTACAATCAGAAAGCATAAAGGTCTGCATCTTATAAGATCATGTCAGTGGAATTCTGACAGCATGAAGTAACAAACCAAATAAGTCAATTTCCAGGCATTTACATTTTAGTTGCCTTTTATACTTGAGATACTTGCTATTTTTGTATGCATGCCTTGTCACTAAATGTGTGTATCAGCTTTATATTGTCAACAGCAGAACAGACTTTAAGAAAAAAATACATACCAGGGGTTCTATTTTGTTGAGATGTTCTGGAAAAACACTACTAACCACAGAAAGGAAATGTGAGTTGCTTGTGATATTACAGGGATGTTGAGACTGCAAGAACAGGCCTATTAAATGTAGTTGCTTATTTATTTTTTATATATCAAATGGGCTTTTCAAAGCTTTGCACAGTGTTATAAAATCAAAAGTCACTCATCAATTTCCTACTCTTCTTCTCTTAAAAGTATGGAAATACATTCCAAAGTCACAGGGCAGAGTTTATCAGTGTGAATCCAGATCATTTATTTCCACAAATATCAAGGGAACTGGAATTTCCCTAACAGTTTTCAGACTCTCTTTTAAGGATGGTATTATTTCATCAGCTATTTGTTTTTCTTCTAGATGTTAAGAATATTCTGAATACTTTCACATTCTTATTCAGTGAGAAACAAAGCTACTTGCAAGCCCTGATTAGGAAGTTGCTTATTTTGTTGCCCCAGCCAGGATCTGGGCACACAATCTTCAGTTCCAAGGTCTACAACTGTCTTAAATAACTTGCAGGTTCATGTCATGCTGTGCTGAGGGTTTGTGGTTGCTAATGTGCAGGGAAGAACTGTACAGCTGAAAGACACAGTTTGTTCTTAAATATTGCTATTTATTTGTTTTTCCTATTCCTGTTATTTTTTTTTTCAACACAGAAGAAATTATGAGATATAGGATTAATCAGGATCAGAAAAATATTCATGGCACTTTCCCAGGTGTCATATGGAGGCCATCAAACTAAAATATACATTATAAAAACAATGGTATAAGACCTATATGCAGCCTGCTCTCCATATCAAAGTTAGAGAACAGAAATACATTTGCAATTACTTTGTAATATTTGGCTCAGATCAGTTGTAACACTTGTCTGATCTACAGCGATTCAGGTGAACAGCTTCACAGATGCAAAATGGTGCCTTCTGAGCAATTCACAAAACAACTGGAACACACATCAAATCCCATCGATATTTGGGGAGGGAGTGGAGCAAATCATTAATTAATTTTTGAAGGAACAAAGCCATTTAGATGTGAGCAGTCATTCAGAAAACTAAACATTCCTATGTTGCTTTGCTGGAATAATGAAGGATTATTAAAAAATCCAAAATATTTGAATCAAGTTAATGTATTACACAGTGATATTTAAATGCACTTGAAAACAGCCCAAGAGTGTAGAATTTGTGTGTGTGGTGTTAAGTTCCCAGAGTGCAGCCGGAGCTGCTTAGTGCAGCAGCAACAGCATCGGGTCATGATGAGACATTGAGAACATCACTCAACCAAATATCCCCCTGACTAAAAGGTACCTTTCATGGGCTCTAAAAACCAGCTGATTTAGCCCTATGTGGCTGAGAGGATACTGCTCCAGTCCAGATCCCAGGGCAGAGGGACTGGAGGGGGGAAATGAGGATGCTGGAAAATACCATGCAGTTCCCCAGAGCGGTCATTGTTTGTTTGCATCTTGCATTCTTGCATTGAAACATCCAAAGTTTCAAAACTGGATGGCAAACTGAAATGAAGGGATAAAAGGAGGAGGGAAAACCTGCTTTGTTTTCTTGTCATCAAACTTACCCCTTCAGTGCTGAAGCTTTTCATTTGTCAGAAGAGAAGTCACAGAGCAGGAAATACCAAATAGTGGGGACATTGGATCTGAGTTCCACACAGCACTTTAGAAGCCTCTTGGCTTTACATTTGTTTGCTTTGTTTGATGGCAAAGAAACAATAAACCAGTTACATTCGTGTGAAATTGTGACATCCAGAGAAATGTTCTAGTGCAGGGTACACATTAGCTGTGCAAACACAATGCACAGCATAAACAGGAAAACTCATATGTGAGTTTAAAAGGCAGCACTCATAATAATCCTTGGCAGTAAATCACAATTTATATTAGTTTCCCCCTTTGCCCATTTCAAGCAAGTTCTTTAAGTATCTTTACTCATAGCATGTTACTCACACAAAAAATAAAACTTTGTAAGGCACATTTCCTTTATACGTGTACTCTGTGCCTAAATTTAGGATACATACAACAATATATTTTTCTAGAAAACAGCAAAGTATCCCAGTTATTGTGCTGGGACACAATTCTGCTTCCTTCCATTTTTTAAGTCTTGTCAATTCTTTTACTGCAATAGGTTTTGAACTTTCATTTCTCTTCAGCCAAAATCCTTGTTTCTCCCACTCCTTGTCCTGGTCTTGGGCTGAATCATAAAGATAATTTTTTCACCCTGGAAAAGTCTGGCTTCATTCTCACTTTTGTATCTATTTCTTCATGTTTTAGGAGTGGATCCCCTGAAGGTCCCCTGGAGTTAGAAGCAAATTGTCTATGACAATCTTTTCAAAACCAAATAACAGTTTACTCTTAGAGATGAAAGCAGATATGACCTAAAAATTATATTTTAGTATTAATTGATTAATATTATTTCTGTACCATGACAGAATTTGGGGAAGAGATGAGGTTTAAGACTGTGAAAACTGAGTCATTCAAACTCTCTAAATTGGAGAGAGATGGATTTGAAGAGTAGACTGTTAGGTAAGAAAGGGGTGGAATGGTGGCACCCAGAGAATAGTGATCAGTGGCTCAGAGTCCCAATGACATCAGAGACAAGTGGTGTTCCTCAGGGGGCTGTTCTGGGGCCAGTACTATTTGATATCTTCATTAATATCACAGACAAAGGCATCGAGAGTACCCTCAGCAGCAGGATGTTAGGGCCTGCTGGTGGCTTTATACTGATGTTCTCATGAATATTTAAGTATTTATATGAAGTGAGAAATCTCCAAGAAGTGGGACCCAAATGTTCCTCCCATGTATGCAAAGTAGAAGAGTCAGGATTTGAATTAATTTTCAAAAATCCAAGGGAAGTACTTACACAGCAAAACTATTACCCATACTAATGGGGTTCTTTCTGTTCAGAAATTTCACCTTGGACAAATAGTTTAAATTTTATTAAACTATATCCTTAAAAACTGACAACAGTAAGGTTCCCCAATGAGTTCTGCTCAGGTATTGGTCTGTTTTCATGCCTCCACTCCTTTCAGCAGGCTCATTACCAGTTTTCTCTCTTTCAATATGGCCGTGACATTTCTTGTCCTCTGTTCCCAGTGTTTTCTAACTTTTTCATTGCCCTTTTGAGCTTTTGGCCCTAAGCCTTCACAAACAAACTGTGCAATGCACCTGGAATCAAGGAAGAAAGTGCTGCATAATTATTAAGTTAAATATTGTCTCCTGACCCTTATAAAGAAATTTTTCATCTATTGCTTTTCCTGGTTATTTCCCAACCACCTGCTATTAAGTTCAACAGATATGGTTGAACACTGCATATTCAAACAACCTGTAGCAAGTATTTTGTAAATTATTACAGGAAAACTCCCTGCCTACCAAAGAAAAGCAGATGTAAATTCAATTCTCTTGGAAACTCAGCCTCTGATGGTGTGTGCCTTTCTCCTTGGTCACTGCTGACCATTTATTGTTAGGGCCTCCACAAACTTTCAAAGAGCAGAGGTATTTTGTCTCCCATTGATTTAAGGCATTGGAGTTTCTAGATAATTCTGGCAAAGAACTGTCAGACATTAATGTAATTTCTTTTGTTTAAAACTGACGGTCTCAGCATCAGTTCTCAGCTGACATACATGGAAGCATTAACTTTTATTATAGGCCAAGATTCATTAAAGAAGCTGAGACATGGCCTGAACTATTGCAAACTGTCTCATCTTTCCATTCCCTCAACTCCTCTGTGACTGTAGTGCTACCTCACTCCTTTTCTGCTCATTGTCAGTTGTCTCTTAATATAAAATAAGGTTTACAAAATCTGGTATACAGCATAGTAACACACCAAAAATTTGAGTCAGAAAAGTTCATATTCATATTCTTCATATTCATTGAATCTGAAGACAACAGCAATGCAAACTTAAAAAAAAAAAAAAAAAAAA
>VYZR01050612.1:6888-17527 GCA_013400675.1 Oxylabes madagascariensis | reverse complement strand
TTTAAAAATTTTTTTTTTTTTTTTTAGTGACTAACCAAGTGTTTCTTTCTCAGTGTTTTCACCTGTGTGCAGAATTGTATTCCTCTGTGTCTGTAAGATAGTGTTAGACCTAAAGTCATTTCTGACCAGGGAGTGGGGAGTGTCTAAACTGTCTTGAATTTTCTTTGCCTTGCATGTAAATGAAAGAGGACATTAAACTACTTTCATCCTTAAGGCAGTTTAAACTCTTATTTTAATCTCTTTATGCATCTGTCTGGTCACATCACCAAGTCAGACGTCCCCAAAGCAACACACCCTGTTCTGCACTAAGTGCCTGCCACTCTGGGAGAACAGAACAGATTTTCTGCTGCTTTGCTGAGTAGCAGAGTGCCAAGGAGAGATGCTGTTTCAGCTTTCTGAAGATACAGAGACATTTTCTACAGCAGAGAGATCTGACCTAGAAGTAACATGGAAACAATATTCAAATACGTGTCACTACTTGCTCCCCTTCTGTTGGAGAAGGTGCATTTCCTCTGCAGTCTGCAACACACTTGTTAGAGAAATGTGATTTCTTCTTTTTCAATCAAAACTACCTTTCTCCTCCAGAGAGTCTTTAAAATGACATGTCCTTGCACAGCATATTTAACGACTTTCAGTAAATGTTTGGTCTTAAAAACAAACATTGTACAATTTTATTTCTTTGCTGCCACTGAGGCCACAGAACAGTGATGTGGGAAGCTTGAGTCCAGTACATACAGCAGCATTTCATAATCCTAATTAATCCTTTTCTGCTTTTTTTACTTAACAATATTGTATTTATTCTGCTAAGTAATCTAGTTAACTGTGTTCTAACCAGATGCAAAAGTAATAGGTATTCTTAATTGTCTGGTAGTCTGGTGGGGAGAGGATGAGGTGTTTGGTTCTGCCAGGTTTTATCATGCAGAGATCCCAAAAGCCCTCAGTGCAGCTAATTGCATTTTTCAGTGTTAGTTCCCCCCAAAATACATTTTTCTAAACTCTGAACAGTTGGCTTGGGGTTCACTATGGAACACATGTCAAGGAGAGTCCTTGTAGAGAGGATTTAGAGTCCATCTTTCCAGTCTTTCTTGCTTTGTTTGAAGCCAATACCACCTGACACAGCTTAGATAATTTGGACCTGGGTTCACATCAGAGAGGGGCATTGTGACAACCTGCTTGTGGTATCAAGCCTTAAAATTTAGAGAAAATACCTGATCCTGGATTGGTGTAGGAGTTGAAATCGTTTTGGTTTTTGAATTTGCACATAGACATAAGAACAACTGAATTTATCTTTGGAAAAGAAAATTTACAGGAGAATCAATTGCTTTTGACCTGAGTAAATTCTGATCCAGAAGTGTTGATAGTGTGTGTTTTGCCCATGGTATTCTGGTCCTGCCTTTGCATAGAGAAAGCCTGACCTCCATGCTAGAGGGATTGTGCTGCTTCTGGACTCAAGCTGCCTCTGGGGTCAGTTTGGTGGCATTTTCTGTTTAATGCTCATCATGTGGCAGCAGGCCTGAACTAAAAAAAAAGTATGAATCTGATTTGTCTGTGCAGTCAGTCTGCAACCTAAATACATCATTTATTAACAACTGAGCAATGATAATTTCAATTCTACCTGGTGACTATTTTATAAATAGTTGCATGAAATGTGTGCTGTCATTTAAAATTAATGTGATGCTGGCAGGAGGATGAGAGGGTCAAGTCTGTGCATTTTTCAAGAAAGCTAAAGTTCAGAGATTCTGGCATGAACTGGGGCGGTGTCATTAATTACAGATTTTTGGGGGTTGGGTTTTTTAATTATACTACAATACACTAAAATATACTAAATTATGACTATAAAACTCAGTGGAAGTGTTTCATAGTAGGAGAAACATTACAGGTAAGGATGGCTACTTTTTTGAGTCAGGGTATGCTTTTCTTTTGTGCTGTTTCTTCATTGCATTCACTGCAGAAGAAATTTGATGGTAACGTGACATTTGTGCTCCCACTTGCTCATATTAATACAGCAAAGAGGATTTTCAAGTATTGGTGTCCCCCTTCATCTTTGTTTTTCCCTTGTTCATATTTTCACTTTACATTCCATTTATCTGTAGCTCTGTTGTCAAGGTTTCTAGACTGTAACCTGTATAATAGTCTCATAGTTATGGAGCTATTTTTAACTGTAAACAGAGCATCTGGATCAACTCAAAATAAGCTGACATCAATTGCTGTATGAGCCAGAGGGTGGGGCATGTCTAAATTATGATAAGACGGTGCAGCATAGTTGTGCTTTGCCAAAATGGTCTGTCATTGTGAGCCAGTGTTTCCATATCAAATTGTACTAGTGTATTACTGCAATTTTAAAACAAACAAACAAACAAACCCTGAACTTGTACCTTTAGTGGTGCTGACAGATTCTGATCCACCGGATGGCTGATGTGCGTGCTGATTTGGCAGGGGCTTTTGAGATATTTTTTTCCTAGTTTGTTTTGTGGTTCGGTTTTTTTTTTTTCTTTGTGTATTATTGTTTAGTCCTGTCTCTGCTGCATGTTTGTAAACATTGAGTGCAGATATAAGAATGTTAGAAGTGGTGAGGAGTTTGTTGCAAAACCAAATCCCTTCTGTATCACTAAACACATAAGAAGAAAAATTGAAAGTTTGTGTGTGCTTATCCATGCCAGTTCTTATTTTAATCATCAATATTTGAAATGCCTTTTGTTTTTCTCCTCATTCTTTAGAACAACTTGCTTACATTGCTTGTTTTTTATTAACTGTGTTATAGTTTCTGACGTGTTGTGTCTTGCTCTTCTAGAAGGAGTTCTGGAAAGTCTACAAAAATGGACTCCAGGGAGAAAGTAACACAGGACATAGCTGGTATTCATTTTACCTTGCATTTCCATTAATCATTGGCCTTTTTGTTATCCTCATTGTCATTTTTGTCATCTGGAGATGCCTGTTTAAAAAGAAAATGCGCAGGCAGTCGGTGTACGTGCACGGGGCAGCCCACGGAGCGCTGGGCGATGGTGCTGACGGCAGAGGGCCCCTCCCGCCGCCTCTCAGCATTGTTCATTCCCCACAGGAGGAAATGTATGAAGTCAGTGGGCTCTCTCCAGGAGGTCTGAGCTATTCGGATGCACAGTCAGACTCAATATCCACAAGGCTCTCAAACTGTGATCCTCCTCCTTCCTATGAGGAAGCCACTGGGGAAATCAGTGTGAGAAGAAGCGAAACTGAGCAGCATTTAGATCCACCCCCACAATACGAAGACATTGTGAATTCCAGTTCAGGCAATGCCATTGCACTAACCCCCATTGTCACCAGTACTAAGTAATACAAGAAGAAGAATGCCATGGACCTTTTAAACATTATTAATCATTTTGTAGCACTTTATCTTGGCTTATTATGCATTTCTGTAATTTAATGGACTTGTACAATGAATTTCACCTTTTTTAGGTTCACTCGTTCTTTGGGTTTGGGATTTTTTTTTTTTCCCCTATCGAATGTCTTAAAAGGTAAGGACTCTGTATTGAGAGTGTAGTGCAGATACAGATGTGGTGCTCTGTCATACTTCTCAAAAGTACCTCTGTTTTGAAGGATGTCACTTGTTTTATTCCATACACTGTCCACATTCTCCACAAGATTTGTGGGATCCCCTCCCCTTTCTTACTGCAGACTGCCAGAATTCCCTGCAATAGGGAATCCTTAAGCAACATTTTAATAGTTATTTACACTAGAGGGGACTGATTTTGCAGTATTGCCTCTTGTCTGGCTGGTTCCTTTTTCTCACTTGGATTTTTGTTACATGCTGCACCCTCTCCTGGCCCTCAGGAGGCTGGGAGCCTTTGTGTTCAAACCAGGATCTCATGTAGAGAATGCTGGTGTAAGAGCAATAATTCCAGAGTCCTAGCAGGAGAGGTGTATTCTAAAGCTTTTGCTATTACAGCTCAAAATTCTGTAAATGCTTGGAAGCTGACAATTCAAGACACTAATTGATGAATTTAATGGTGTAAGTTTTTGTCTGTGTTCTACCTTTCCTGTTTTCCTGTGTGGTTTTACTTTTGTATTCTAGAGGTGAGAAGTGTGCGTATGTTAACTTCAGAACTTGAAAGTTCATGCAACAGTAATAGCGAAATACTCAAGAGTGGATAAAATCCTGATGGACTTCCTACTGTGATTTTCACTGGGACCAGGATGTAATCTATAAGCACATACACCCAAAGGCATTACTTGCCCTTTAAAGGGGGAAAAAGGAAAGAAATTCAGTGTCTATGACCTCCTTTTTTCCCCAACTATGAAAGCCTTCCTCAAGGTTTTGCCAGCTATAAACCCCTTCCTCAATTCTGATACTCCCTTGCCTACTGACACGTCCTTGTGTGCACCTCGTACTGGTGCCTGTGGAAATTCTTTGCAGAGAATATAAATATCTTTTTTCAACTACAAATAAATTCATTGCTTCTCCATTCCAGCAGGGAATTCTAAGAACATGCAGGCATAACCCCAAGCATTAGTGTGGAGTGACTTTTTGAGGCTGAAGAGATGGATGCAAGTTACATACAGGCTTGTACGGAATTTCATCCACTTGGTTTAGGTGGTACAAATTCTAGTGTGGTGATTCTTCTTGCACAGGTTGATTTAAAAGATAATTGCTTGGTTTAATTTCTGAATATTAAGTTTCAGTTTTCTGTCTTCCCACACCAAGTAGCGTGGCATTAGCCCAGTACTGTTCTGTGTTCTACTAATCAATTAACACCAATTGAAATGTGTTGAGCCCTGAAGGACTAAATTATGTTGTATTGGCTTTCTTCCAACAGAAACTCAAACTGTCTTGTTTCAAACACCCCAAATGAAATGCCAGGGCCATCTGTTTGAAATTGCCCTTAATGTCCCCCTCATGGGGACTTGGCCCAGCTGTTCCCAAAGGATTTTTATGGAAGGAAATGGATGGTTATCCATGGGTGTGGAAATGCGCACTTTGATAAGAATATGACCTAACACATTGACAAGTGGAGTCAGGAGTTCTCATTTTTGGCCAAGAGTAGGTTGCCTTTGTTTCCTGCTGGGGATCTCCAGCTGCTAAGGCAAGTTGTGTGAGATGAACTCCTGGCCAACTCCTGACTTCACTGTCAAAACTAACTCGTATTTATATTCATATTCATTATATATAATAGATATATTAAGATAAGCAGATAAGTACAATATGTTTCGGACACTTGTAATAAAAATTGCCTGGATTTTGTTTGTGGACTGTCAGACCTTTTCTTTTGAAGTGGTTTTAGCCCTTGTGAATCCTGAGTTGCCACTTGTGGAAGTTAAAAGCTCCTTTCACACTGAGCAAGAGTTAATAAATACACTGCTTTAGGCAGATTCACCAGAACAAAGTGCCTCATCCCAGCGTGCAGGAACCACCTCAGAAATAGCTGGAACTTCAGTGTCTGTGCCATATTGGCACCTCCTGTGCCTGCCAGCACAGACAGTAGTTTTAGTAGTAACTTCCTTGTCAGGATACAGGACTTTCCTGTAGGAAATGCATGGAGATCACCCGTGTCACATTGCATTGTTAAGCAGTTGTCATCATCCCCTGAACATGGGCAGTCTGCTTTAATAGTTTAGAGATGAGCTGGCTCTTCCCTTTTTATTGTGTTTTCTTTACTCTGTATTCCACTACCACTTTTAAAGGGTTTGTTTCTGGCTCCTAAGTTGAGTATGCTACTTTATTCTGTTACTGTGTCCTGTAGACACTTTCATGTGCAATCCAGAATCGATGCTTGCCATTCCAAAAAAAGTCACAACCAAAAACTTAAAGTGATCTGTGAGTTGAATTAATTGGACAATGCCTTTTCCATGACTACATGAGTATATAAGCCATTTTGGCTATAAATTTATGTCTTGGTGAATAAATTCAATATTTAAATGAAACCTGTGTGGGACAGTTGTGCAAATGCATTTCCTCTAAAACATGAACAGTTTTCTCCATGTTGGAATAGTGTCAACTTACAAATTGTTTGTTCTGTTTTGTGAAATGTGGGAAAATAACTTAATCTTGTGGTTGGCTTTTCTAACCTGATTGAAAAATAAAATTTTATTTGTACTGGGGTTTTTTTACAGCATTTTTTTTTTTTCTTGTTGTTTTACCTATCCTGTAATTGCATTGTTATGCAAAAAATATCAGTTTATAGTTGTACCTCTCTAAGGTTTTGCAACTCTGAATGCAGTGCTGTCTTGACTGATGACATGAATAGTCAGGGTACTGCCTATCCCTCTTCTGAATGTAACATTGAATTTCATCTTGTATTAGGACTGAAATGATTTAGCCACTAAAACTAACTTAAAGGTGGCACTGTTTTAAGAAATTATGGAAATTAATGATTTGCTTAGATGATATTAACATTAGTGAAGGTTGTTCTCTCTTCACTGGATGTAAATAACCTCTGATTACAGTATTGTATATTTTAAAGGGGTTTGGTTTACATTAAATTATCCTATTTAAACATTTTGCCTATGTTTATAGAAAATTTTTTGTAACATTTGTTTTTCAACATGCTAAATAAAATTTTTTAAGATGCCTTTAATGTTTCAAAATATCAATTTTACACAACTACAATGAGTATTAACTTTGTGTATTTAAGTGGTCTTTTAACTTTCATTGTTCTATGGACTTAATCAGTTTCATGAATCAGTTGTTTTGATGATACAAAACACAAATGTAATTTTGTTTGCGGTAGGCAAGTCTATTATTTTAAAATTCAGGCTCAATTTTTATCAGAATTGTGAATTTGTGTTGTTTCCTATTTCAAAAAAAAGCATTTAATACTGAGATGAGCTCATTTGTTTAGAGTCTGGTGTTAATTAAACCAAGGTTGTGGGTTCAATCCCTGTATGGGCTGTTCACTTAAGAGCTGGACTTAATGATCCTTCTTGGTCCCTTCCAACTCAGAATATTCTGTGTTTTATTGTAGCCATAGCTAAATAAGTCACAGGATCAAGGAAAGGAAACTAGCAAAAACTGTTGGAGTTGGAGGACTTAATTTCAAAGTTCCCTTCAGCCACTTGAAAATCATTGCAAAATTTCCTATCAGCGCTAGGAATGATGAATTACCAGAGAACAAAACCGAACCCAACCTTGTGTAATGATCCCTGCTGGAAACTGAAGGTCTCCATTCCAGGCATCCCACAGTGTGTGTCATCCCTTCCCGCTCTGGTAATCAGGATCAAGTGTCTCTGGGATTGTTCACCAGGGCAGCATCTGTGGGAGAGGCTGGAGAAGCCCAGGGCGAGGTTTGCATCTCAGAGCCGTAAACTCGAGTGCAGTTTTGTGCTGCTCATAACAAAAGGGCAGAGAAAGGTGACTTTCCAAGGGCAGTGACTTTCCAAGCTGTCAGTGCCCAGTGTGGCCCCGTGCTCCCCTTGGGAAGCTTTCATTTCATTTTTCACCATCCAAACAGGACACTCTGCCCTGGCTTAGGTGGGGCTGGCTGTGCACACACAATTTGTGTCCTGCCACGCATCCATCAGCACGGGCTGACGTGGGAGACACGGTGCCAAACCGGTGTCATGAATCTCAGTGTCTATAAAAATCAGATCACTGCGCAGGTTACCAGTGATGAATGTTCATTATTTATTGGTTCTCGTTTCCAGAGCGCTGTGCTGTGCTGTGCTGCTCTAAATCACACTGATAGATTTCTTTTTTATTTTCTGCATAATGTGAGCTTTGTAAATGTCTCCTAGTGCCACTTGCTGATTTTTAAAAAGAAGGGAAACCATGTTCAGCTGAAAGCGCTGAGGTGACATCTGTACTTTTTCATCACTTGCTGCGCACACATTTGATTGATTTGCTACAGGGTAATTGAACTTTGAATTTTGCCAGAAAGTTGAAGTACACTTTTCTTCTGCAGGGGTGTATCTCAGTAATTGTATTTTTCATTTGGCAGTAAGTTATTGAATGCTAAGTAACAAGTCAGTGCAGGAAAGGTTTTGCTTATGCTGTCTCGACCATATCTATCTGTAGATAAATACAGGTATCTCCAGCACATACATTATACAGCATATTTTACATTTATACTTCCGTTTACATCTCTGCAAATGTTTGCTGTAACATTAGACCTGTGTCCTCTTTGCCTGTCTTCTCTCTGTGTGTCTGCAATAAAGACACACTGATGGCTCTGCTGTTTTCCCCTTTAGAAACAAAGCCTGAGAGTCAAAATGACAATTTTCAGAGTACCCTGCTGTTTCCTTCTCCACTTGGAAGCATTGTACTTAACTGTGTGGTTCCCAGGGTTAGCTGAGGAGCTTAAAGCAAGAAGGAAACAAGTATTTAAAAAATTCTTTTTGATACTGCCAGCAATGAAATCTCTGCGTAAGGAATAATCTGTACCAGACTGTCTCCCTGGCCTTTCCTGTGGTGTGGGATGTGTTTTCCCACACAACAGACCCTGGATCAATTCCACAGGTCAGAGGCTCCCAATTTGATTTCTCTTTATTTTCTCACTCAGCTCTTGCTGCTGGCAGTGCAACAGGGATTGGAGTTGTTTGTTTGGTGACACTCAGCTGTGCAGAGTGGCTCTGGGACCAGGCTTCCTTGCTTTCCTCCTGACCTTGCTGGTGTGCTCACAGCCAGGCCAGGCAGGATTTCAGTGCTGGACAAAGAGCTGAGGGGATGAAGGCAGCATTTGGGAGCAGAGGCAGGAGTCAGCCTGCCGTGACACATGGTGAGGCACAGGCTGTTATCACCTGTGGCCTTTTCGCTGCCAGTCTGAATGCAGCCACCTCGTGTGGGTTGTTTCCAAGGTTAAAACCACTGCAGGCAGCATTTCTTGCCAGGACTTTCTTTGAAAAATGGTCCTGTCAAAGAAGAGCAAGGGTGGTGGGACCAGCTCAAACATTTTCCCCGGCTAGTACCCCTAAACTCTCTTAGCACAAGTAATTTATTGCCATTTACTATTAGAGTTACTATTTTTATTTTTTTCCTTATGCTTTTGTTGTGTCTGCTTTTCTGTTCATGATTGTATTCTAACTATAGTTTTTTCCTTACAGATGGGTAAAGGTAAAATATACATGTAATCATGAAAAGCTACATGTTTTGGGGTTTTTTTCATTTTTCTGTTTCCCAGTGAGTCAAGTTTTTCCTCTTAGCTTGCTGGTCTTTGCATTTTGTTTAATAAAAGTGCTGAATAATGATACCTCCTTTTTCTGCTCCCCCCAAAATCTTTCACATGCACCTTTAGCAAAGTGCATAACAGTTGATATTTTTATTGTGCAGATTCTCTAGAAGAAATGTAGCTTTGAGAATAATTTCTAGTGTTAATTTCTCTTCAGTCATTTTTTTCAGCCTTATGAAGTGTTACTTGTAGCTTAGTTTCCCTTTTCTTGCCTAATTGTGCTTCCACCCTCATTACCTTCCAGCCTTTCCACACAGGCAGCTTGGCTCTGTGAAAACACTACCAACTCCTCCATTGGCAAGAATGTTTAAAAAAGGAGGGTTCTGCTCTGCACATTGCTTTCAGATTTCAGCATTTACTGTTCTGCATAACCCAGCACTGACTTCCTGAAAATCGTTCACAAAATCCTGATCCCAGTGGGAAGCTGTCAGCAAACCCCCAGCCCCTGAGGAAGGCTGGCTCTCACCCTGACCTTCACCCACAGCCCTGAAGCAAGGATTTGAACTCGTGTTGCCTTCATTGCAGGGCATTAGGCAGCTTTGAATGTTAGACTAAGCTTACAGTCTTCCTCAAGCTTCAAAATCCTTTAAAATTCCCTATGCTATATGCATATCTCTGGATATAGTGAATTTAAACTACTTAACATAGACTTAATTTGCTTACTAACTTACGGATTGTTGGAAAGCAGAGCAGTATATTTCTGTTACGGGGTATCATAGGGTGTGAGTTTGAGCTGCTCTCTTGATTTTTTTTTGTATGCTGGTGACACCAACCTTGGTATTACACTTTATGGATCACAAATGTCATCTGGAACCTGAGAAATCTTCACCAGTGTAGGTTTTGTTGCTTGTTTTTGTCAAAACTGGCATGACCCCATAAGCAATTTTAGCTTCACTGAAATACTCTTCAGCATAGAAGTGTTTATTAAAAAAATTCCTGAGTAGCAGCAGTTGATGGTTTTATGATTGACTACGGTGATGTCTCCTAGCAACATGACTGAAAAAAGATCATCCCACATTGCTCATTTGTCCAGAGATTTCCAGATTGCTGTGTTTGTCTTGATGAGGCTGCCTAAGTCATCTCACTTCACCAGTACTCCCTGCACCACAATTTGTGCTCATTTTGTGCTGAAAAGGACTCTCCAAAGTCACACCAAAGGTGTAAGGCCCTTTCCTGTTTTGGGATGTGCAGAATCCCCCCCCAGGCAGCTGAGCACTGCTATCCCATATCCCCAAAGCATTCACCTCCCTTGGCCTGCCCTTTCCCAGCAGCTCTTGTGTGCCAGGGCTTCCAAAGCTTGGAGGCCTGTGGAGTTCACTTTCTTGTCTGACACGGGATTTCAGAGCCAGGTGCAACCTGTGGACCTTTCATCCGGCACCTCCTCTGTGCTGGCGACAATGACATGTCGCTGTTGAGCATCAAACAACGACACAGGCTCTCGGTCAGGAGGCTAGAAAAGGTGAACCTTTATTTTTGAGATGTGACTCTCTTATATAGTATTTTAC
>VYZR01050610.1:0-10022 GCA_013400675.1 Oxylabes madagascariensis | reverse complement strand
ATAACTAACATGTCTAGACAAGTCTGTTGTCTTGTAACTGGCAGACATGCAGGTGGCTGTGGCAGCCAACACAACTGTGTATTGCTACACCTTTATATTGACAAACGAGGAATGACTTTCTTGTCCTCAGAGATGCAAATAACTGGACTGATTGTTCCCCNTTCCAGATTTCTGAATGAGGCAGAAATTGGTAGTTTTGTTGAACATACTACTTTTAAAATGTTTTTAGAATTACTTCAGTTCTTAGTTTATAATTCTGCTTTTAAAAAAAGCAACTACTAACTTAAGCAGGACTGTTTTATCTGCATTATTAGTCCTGTAGGTCTTTGGGGAGGGAGGCACTTTTTTGTATGTTTATAGCATTCCCTTTCCAACAAGCTCTCATACAACAGAGCTACAGGGGATTCTTCTTTAAAGAAAGGATTTATTTATGTACTAGAAAAAAGGTGATGTTTCATCATGTGTTTAAAGAGTATTTGAAAGAAACCCCTAAATTTTCAGACTGGATCAAATAAGTATTTTTACCAGTTTCTTACTCTGTAACTGAGATTTTTTTTTCTTTCCTTTTTTTTCCTTTTTGCAGTTGGCAAACCTAAAACACAAGTGGTCAGTGCTTGTCGGGATGCAATAAGAAGCAACAACTTCAACACATTGTTCAGGATAATGCGTGTGGGAACAGCTTCTTCTTAGGGAGAGGAGCAGCAGCTGTGCAGAGGCACTGATTCCATGCACTGGGCAGATAATGGATGACAAGCAGTTAATTCAGACCCCTACTCCACTGTAGGGTGAAGTAATTACAATGGTAGTGCTGTAGTTAAGTTGTCAGGTGAGAAATATTACACAGACCAAAGCTCCATGGAGGGAGCATCAGAGTTTAAGTGCAGATGTGGTATTTATGCAAGACAGAAGTTCACAGTTATTTTTTACTACAGTAACTTATTTATGTATTTAAATATATTTTGTAGTTAAGGCATTGGTCTTTTCCATTAAAACATAGACTGGCTTGACTGATTTTGTTCTGATTTAGTTGGGGAGATGTGTACTGCAAAGTTTATTTGTTGAAAAAACCCAAGCCAAACAACTTCCCTGGTTTCTGCTGCATAGTTCCTTTACACATGCTTGGAAGAGTCCTGGGTTTCATTGCAGGGATGTGTGGCTCTCCAGGTAAACTGCAGAGCAGTGGNCATCATGTGTTTAAAGAGTATTTGAAAGAAACCCCTAAATTTTCAGACTGGATCAAATAAGTATTTTTACCAGTTTCTTACTCTGTAACTGANGAAGATCTTTGACAGGTGTCCAGTTCCATGATCTGTGCAGGTAGGAAGTGGTCTGTTTCATATCCAGCACTCTCCTCACACCTGGATTGCAGAAAGTTTTGCTTCCAGCTACTGGTTCTGTGCTACTGCTGGAAAAACTGCAGATACTGAGGTGGGCAAGGGTGCATTTCAGGAACAACAAAACCAAACTACACACCCAAGCTTGGTGCATAATCATGAAGAGCTGGTAGTACTTAATGGGATCAAAAGAAGGAGGTATTGGAAAATGACTTGGCTCCTGGCTCAAACCTGTTTAATTGTGTGATCCCTTAGAATTGGATTAAAATATTACAGTAAGGCTCTGTCTCAGATCTAAAGGTATTTTAGAACCTTTGCCAAAGCAAATTTCTTTTGGAAGCTAAAAATAACCTGCACAGGATGGAGGTTGGGCCCCAGTGCTCACCCTTGCCACCACACGATGGTGTTTGCGATGTGGGCAGGGAGGAGTTGGCCCATCTCGAAGTCCTTGGTGGCTTCTTGGGGCTGTCAGGAGTCATGTCCTCTAACTGATCTCTCTTATGAGTCACTACTGAATTAAAACCAGCAACCCACCTTTGTTACAGAGCCACTGGTGAGCATGGTGTGAGCAGTTGAATGGGGAATGTAATTCTTGCAATGTGTTTTATCCCCAAAACTGCCTTGGCCCCTTCCATATGGAGAATTATGCTGCTGAAAGCACAGACCTGTGTCAGTTAGAATCTGCAGCAGGAGCTCATTTGAATCCTTTTAAGAAACTGGTTATTAGTCAAATCCAGCTGCTTGGTAGAAGGGTGGTGAGCCACCCATGCTGTTCTAAGCAAGTGAGCTCAGAGACTTGATTATGGAACAGTCTCCTGGCATAAGTGCTGGGCTTTCTGCCACTTGCTGTACCTGTTCCCACTGTTTCAAGCTCTTGTTCTTTATGTTTAAAATCCTAATGCTTGCTTGCTTACATTTATGTACTCCATTTAATGATAGAGCAAGAGTGGCTCTGATCAGAAAGCAGCTTTCTGATTTTCATCAGTCTGATTTTCAGAACTACACACACACCAGGCACTGCCAATCCCAGCTCTGTTCTGCTCGTGGCAGTGAGGTCAGTCCTTCACTCACTGTCCAGACCTTTGGTAAGGCTGATTTCCCCTATCTAAGTTTCTGACAGCAAATTTGTCATTTATTTTCCTGTAAAGCCAACTTTTACCTTTGCCAAATGAAAAATGCACATGCATTGCAAGCAGCTGCATCTAATTGTAAATACAGATTGGTATCCAGCAAGAGCATCTGTAAAGAAAGCTCCCATTACCAGTACTATAAAATGAAGGCTCCTCTTCCTTTAGTAGCTCATGTCATTTGAAATTTTAGTGAGTGAAGTCTTTCCTCTGTACCTGCAGCACCAGTCATGCCTGGGGCTGCCTGTGGCTTCAGGACCTAACAAGAAGGGTGGGAGAGCAGAGATATGTTCATTTTTAAACCTTTGAAAGCTAACTGCAAATTTGGCTTCTTAAATTACTTCATCTGAGTCACTGGAGGAAGAAGGGTGGATCCTTGGGTGATCAGGTAGATAGGGGGTTGCTCAAGCAGAGGCTGGTATGCCCTCTAGTGTAGTACTTATTATTAAAAAGCAGCAAGCACTAAAGAGCCCGACTTCTTCCCAGTCTCCTGGAAGGAAGTTCCAAGATCTACCAAGCACATTCTTAAGCTCACAATGTAGTCAAAGAAGTAACTGTTTTGTTAATGAATTTACTCCCAACTTTGCCTAGTAGACTATGCTCTGAATAGCTGTGGTGTCTGTCACTTTTGTTTCAAACCACCCAAATAATTTTGGGCTTTTTTTCTTTGAAACCTCCATTACTTGTCTTGTTCTAGGGGAGAGCTCAGAATAAAAACTGCTTTCTTCCCAGGAAGAGCTACTGCCCCAATAGGCAGAAAAGTACCTCAGAATCCATGATTCAGAGTTCTGTCCTCACTTCAGGATTTGTTTCTATCTTCATCCCCTTGTCTTTCTAAGTGGCAAAGGAAGATTAAAACTGAGCAAGAGAGTTTTGGCAGTGCACAGAGATGCTGGCTTTGGGAAACGAGTCAGAATATGAACAACATCTTGCAACAGCAGCTCGGGGCAACCAACTCCCAGCCATCCTTCCTGCCCAACAGAGCATGAGGGAGTAGCTAGAACTGAGCAGCTGCTCATCATTTGGGATGGAACTGACACTGGAACTGGAGTCCTGCACAGTGCTAACTGCAGTGTTGGCCCCTTGCTCTGGCATCTGCGGGGGCTGAGATACCTTTCCCTTTGGAAGCCATGGCAGGGTTTCCTGCCAACTGCCTCAGGGATTCCCTTTCTGAACTTTGTGTATTGGGGTCGAAGCTGAAGGTTGTTGCTCCTATATCTTCATGCAGACGTGCCCACAGGACATCCCACCCACTCGGGAAAGGGTGCAGAGTACTTCATGTCAACAGTGAGCCTTGCTTTGAGTTTACTGCTCCTGTGCTGCCAGCTGTGGTCTTGGACCACTGTGGTGGCCTCCAACAACAGGCCTGGAATGGGAGGAGCAGACTTTAATCCAAAGCTATCCTCTCCCCACCCAGGAGACAGGAGTGATGAAACATGCACACTCTCCAGCTTACTGCAAGCCTGTGGTCTGCACTGTCGGGCTTGCATGAGCTGAAAGAACACCTGTCTCTCAGTGCCAAAAAAAAGTTTCAGGCAATCAGGTGCAGGCCAGGGCCAAGCCTCCAGCAGGGTGTTCTGCACTCTGGCTGTCTCCTGAAGCATTGGTACAGCTCTGCTGCACCTCTTGGTGGGCTGGACACCTCAGAGATGAGTCTGGCACAGTGCTGCTTGCAGTGAATGTGGGGCAGGTGCAGTATTGAAAACATGCAGGGAGGTGTTGCACCAAGGCCACACTTACTGCCTTTCTTGCAGTGTTTAGCACAGGACTTGGCTGGCTGCTGCCTCAAAACATCGGAGCTGATCTCCAGTGACAGAAGCCATGTTAAAACCCAGCAGATCCCAGGACATAACTGAAAGGACACAAGGCCCTGCTGTTGGGTGACCTCCCTACTACCTGTGAACACCAAACCAGTAAAAGGTAAGCTGCCTCATTTCTGCTTCCAGTCCCTGGCCCCTGTTCTGAGGCTGGAGCTCAGAGCTGTCTGCACGCCCACCCAAGAAGAGTGTGCAGGAGCAGCTTTCTTCTTGGCTGTTCAGCTTCTAAGTTCTTTGGAAAAAGGGCTGCATCCATGTCTGTCTGCACAGCACTTAGCATAATAAAATCCTGCTCCTTGTTATGGTGCCAAGTCCTTCCCAGTGCCTTTATAGCCTCACTGTCTTCCTTCCCAACTCCACAGAGTTGTGCAGCTGGAAAAACCTCATGTTTCCCACGGCAGCTCCTTTATTTTTGTCTCAGGAACACAGTTAAGCCCCAGAAAGTGTCTTGAGCATTTTGTAACAAAACTCGCCTGACCAGTGTGTGAAACATTTAACTGACCCATTTCCTTTTTTTTTTTTTTTAATAAAATCAGCCAGCAGCTTGGGGCAATGTACAGTTGTAATTTTCACCCTGATGGGTCAGAGGTGCCACTGTGCTGCTCCCACGAGAGAGCAGCTGGAAAACTGACACTTGTGTGACAACCTCACCTACAGGGCAGTTTAGAGTGTGTTAAAATGGACTCAGGAGAAGACTGAATTTCCATTTTTGCAGTTAAAAAAACCACCTGCCCCCGCATTTATACAGTGTGATGGAGTTGCATGAGCAAAGTTTGTCTGTGCTTAGGTCAGAGCTGAAGGTCTGGGTAGGAACCTGCCCACCACCCACCACTGTTCTCTGTGACAGTAGTCACACTGCACCTTCACTCATAATAGACAAAGGAAAAATCCCAAAATCCTGTTCTGTTTGGATGCTTGTTCAGTCGAGCCAAGCTTCTATGGTTGATGTATTTCACAAACTTCATAGTTTCTTTGTCTCTATAAACTAAGGCCAAGCAGTTGTCCTCTGGATTCACTGTCAACAGCTAGAGGACACAAAGATAAGGAAGGAAATCATCAGTTTCACAAAAATAGCTTTGATAAAATTCTTAAGAGAAAACAAAACTTCTTAAGAGTTTCAAAAGTTAGCTAGAAAAAAGGTCTGGTGTTAGAAAATGAACCATGACACCATTTGCATTTTAATACCCTTTACCTGAAGCATTGTTATACATTAAGGGCTTCTGGACTTCTTATGAGTATGACTGCTCAGCACTGTCACTAGTTCTGATGCAGAATGTAACCCCAGTGACCAGCACTTCCCTGGAAAAGTGCTACCTCTGCTACAGCCTTGTGTCCCTTCAAGGCAGGCTTCCCAAATGGCCCTGGCTGCAGGTGCTACGAGGCACTCTCAGGGCCCAGCTCTTATGCTTTAGGTGAACAGCAGCCTCTTGAAGCTGAGGCCAGAGCTTCGCCCACGAGCAGTGACTAGGGCAAGGAGGCTCCAGTGCCCTACTGAGCACCCTCAGCATTATGTTGGCGTTATGACAAAGTCTAATTATGTCTCTCCACCCTAAACAGTTTTATCTGATTTGCAGATAGCAACTGAGGTCCTTACCTCTTCATCTTCACCTTTAGCAATGTAGGAAGTAAAGCCACCATATTCAGGATCCCAGTCTTAAAATAGAAAAGAAAGATTCTTAGAAACCTCAGTGCTGTTCGGGCTCCATGCAGCCTTCCAGGAGAAGCCATTTTTTCACCCTGCTCCCCAGAGTTACTGGATACAGGGTAAATATTTACCTTCTGCCAGTCTCTTTGTTTTCTTCTGTTCAGAAACAACTTGAAGCAAATGTACTGGATTTGCATTTTATGGTAGATGGGCTATTTAAAGTTGTTTGGTGCACTGCTCCTCACCTGTAGAACAGTTCTGCCCTAGCAGATATGCCAAAGCATAAAGTTTATGTGCCAGATGGTTTCAGCTGTACATTCTGATCTCATCTGGTCTAAAATGTTTAGATTTTTTTTTTTTGCCACTATCTCGCTAGCAATCAACCCAAAATGCCTAGACATGCCTAAAGTAACTTCTGAAAACCCTGGGCTTTGTGAATTGGAGGTGTAGTGATAATTCTGATGAGGAAAGGAGTGGAACACTCCTGGTGGGTATTGTGGCCACCTGACCCTCCAGCGTGCCCAGAACCATTGTGAGCCATGGCTTAGGAAAGAGCTGGGAGGCTCAGCCTTTCCCTCTGTCCAAGCGCCACCTCCTGGCGCAAGCGGGAAAGGCCAGAGATGATTCCAAGGCCACAATCCCAAACCTTTGCATGAGGACCTCTGAAACCAGGGTTTATGGCGAAGTGAGGACTAGGACAAAGTCTACAGACACCCTCTATGTAGGAAAAAGCAGGGAAATTTTGGCTGTTTTAGCACTGCTGAGAACTTAGAAGTCATTCCTTTATGCAAACCTTGTAAAAGGAGACTATGACATCTCTCTCTCATCCACTTACCTTCACAGCCACAGAAGAAGAGCAGGTCAAGAGCAAATTCTGTGGCTTGAGAGTCGTGGACAAGAGTGTAGTGCCCGTGGGTCCAGCGTCGCAGCTCCCCCGCACACACAGGGGTGCCCGAGCCTAGGAGAGGGCACAAACATCCAGGGAAAGCCATGAAGCCACATCAGCTGAGCTCAGAGCATGTGAGGAGCTCAGTGATCTCACCCCAGTTGAAATTGTCTTGAAATTTCACCCTTTTTTCACTGCTGGCCCCAGTGAAAAAAGGGTCAAACCACAGATCACATGTCAGTATCTTTCCAAGAGGTGACTCTAGGTTAGGTACTTCAAACAATGTGTAAGAGTGGGACCAAGATTTGCTCCATACAGCCTTTGTTCCTGGTAAGTGTTCTGGTGGGATTTTTTCAGTAGGACTTGTTTTTTTATTAGCTTTCATTCCAGTGTCCACTAACTTGCCTGACTTAGTGCAGGATGAGCATTTTCAAAAATTCTATCCTTAAACGTCCCAGCCACTGTTTTAAATAAACATTACCAATCAAAATCTAAAATTAATCTAATCTTTGATAGTTGTCACTGCTGACAACTAAATGGTTGTTTAGGCTGACAGTGTTTCCTGGAAGGCTGAATCCTAGTTTTAGGTATCAGTTTTTTAACTCTAAAATTGTTTTACTTCTGACCTGCTCACCTTTCTCTTTTCAATTTACTATTTCATACAAGAATATGCTTTATATGAAGCAGGGGTATGTGGATGTAGAAACCACGTTAACTATTGACAAAAGATTAACAGCGCCCCCAAAGTCCCACCCTTAAGACTTAGGTCTGTTCAAAGTGGTATCTTCAAAATTAGTCATTGATTTACACCAAATTCTTTTGCAATGGGTCCCTAATTTCAGATAAACAATCTAACATGCTTCAAGTCCCATGTGTGTGCTGGTGCCTTGTGCTGGTTGCAGTACAAGGTGAAACACTAGTTTCATGAAAATCACTGGGAATTTTGTATGAATCCTTTCACTCTACTGCTGCTCCACTCACCGCTCTGTGTCTCACTGTCCTGCGCTTCAGGGGTGTTCTCAGGCTGGTGTGGCTGATGGGGATTGCCATTAGCTGGTTGTTCAGTCTCCTCCTGCTCAGGTTTGGCACTGTTGTGCCCAGTGGTGTCTGCTGCTTGTCCCTCTCCAGCATCTTCATTCTCATCAGAGGGAGCCAGGAAGTGCAGTTTTAGGCCAGTGAAGTTGGAAAGCAGTAAAAATAAGGCCTCAGAGCGCAGCAGCTGCAGGAATTTCTTCAGGGTGTCAGGGAGGCTGTCTTCCTCTGCTGCCTCATAGAGTCTGAAAGACAGCAGATGTATCTCCTTGTGGGAGAGCCAACAAGGACTGTGTCCAGAGGGACAGCATTGACCAGTGCAGCCTCATGGCAGTTCCTGCTCAGGCTGATCACCAGGTGCAGTGTGCTGTCGTTCCCCACCTTCTATTGGCTGGCCCCCGACTACTCCACTGGATCTCTTTGTTCTCCAATGCTTCACACAGTAGTTGATATTTCTCTTTCTAGGAGAAAGAGATGCAGAAATGTTAACCTTTAGCTCCCAGGAAAAGAAGTTTGAGGACAGGTGTTTTATTTTTGCTGAGTCCCCATACAGTCAGAGGGAATCATTCCACAGAAATCAGTGGTTGAGGCTGGAAAGGGCCTCTGGAGGTCACCTGGTCCATTCCCCTTTAGGTGTGAGACTTAGAAGGTGTTTTAACAGATACGCAAGCAAGCCCTTTCCCAGCCTTTGTGCCATGTGGTACCTGCCAGCCCTCTGACCAGTTCTGGCAGATCACATCAAATTGAACCACTGGGCTCACCTTAAGAAAGTCTTTCAGGAGAATTTCTGATCGCTCCTCAAATTCCTCCTGGATTTGAGCTTGGGAGTCCATGTCCAAATAAACTAGATTTATCCACTCATACAATATTTCATGCTAGAAGGGAAATGGATTAGAACACTGAATTTTCAAAAGTGAAGAAGATTCCCCAGTTCCCCCTACCGAGCTGGCCACACCGCTGGATTCCTACACACAAACACACTCCATTGCCTTACTTCACTGCACCACAGGTATTCACCACATTCCCTGAACTACTGTAGGTATGCAAAACATACAAAGATGCATAAGAAAGAAACTGGATACAAATATGAACAGGAAATGAAAAGGAGAATAGGATAAAGACTAAAGCATCCCCAGTGCATTGATGCATGCCCTAACAGGTATTACAGGACAGAGACAGAAATGCAGATACGCAGATGTAGGCTTGTTACTCACATCATAGGGGATGTGTGGGCTCCTGGCCAAGGGGGCTTCAATGTAGCGTGCAGGTCTGGCCACAGACGGGCCGTGGAACCACCCGCTCACTGACAGGCGGCACTTGTGCGACAGAACTTCTGACACCTGCAGCAACGGGGGCAGCACATCACTGGTTAGACAGGGACCAGGAGTCACAGGTACCATGCAAACTTGTGACAGGAGATGGACTCCGCTCCAGAGAGCCCACTGCATACACAGAAATGTCACACAGGGCTACACCAGGACAGATTATCAGAGAGAGGCCTACTGTCCTGAAGTCCATTGCAGGGTTCCAGAATTCCAGACTAGGATTTTACTCCAAGCTCACAGAGAATCCATTCTCTCTCTCTGAGAGCTTTGAGTCACGGATTTTAAAGACAAAATTAAATCGTTACCTGAAAACAATCAGGGCAGTGACCAAGTAGATGCTGCCGTTAATTTACAACGGTAAGACATAAGTGAGACAAAAATAACCCCCTAAGTGGCCTAGGTCAGGACATGCCCAACCTGTATCACTGATCATTGTCCTCTCCAGCCTTCTGCTCTCTGGCCCTGTTTGATACAGTCCCTGGTACTCTCAGGTACACAAGAGTGTCAGATTTCAGTCAGGTGTTTGTGTCACGCAGATCCCCAAATTATTCATCCTGTTCCCAGGCATTTTCCCGACAAGTGTCACAGACTACTCCTTAACTGTATCAGCATTTCTGCTGCAGGGCACTGAACCATGTCTGTGTCACTGAGAGGGCACAGTCAGATCTGCACAATGCCCTTGCATTGTTGGCAAGGTCATGGATGGCTTGAGGAGCTCTTCTGGAACAAAGTTATGACCACCAAATCAAACACGTGAGCTAGTTTAAAACAAGCCAACAAACAGAAACAAGTGAGAGCTAAATTCACAGCAGTGGCTTGCCAGGATAGTAACAAAAAATAGAAATGGGAATTTTTC
>VYZR01050605.1:5809-41027 GCA_013400675.1 Oxylabes madagascariensis | reverse complement strand
TTTCACTTTGGGGGTCTTACTGAGATGCACTAACTTACTGCATTAAAATGTATAACTTTTAAAAAGTTGAGACTTACAGGAAAATTTATTCAATTTAAATGTTCACTGTGATGTTACACTACAGCATGGCTGTGTCATGTCAGCTTGTTCTAGCAAAACGGTATGGTTTAGGCATCTTTTTATTAATAAACTGAGCCTTTTGGCACCAACAGGCTTCAGTTGGCATGGGAGACTAAGTTCCCTAGTGCTTTTCACCTTTTTCATTGACACCAGGGGAAAGAGCAAGGTGGCTGTAAAATCTTGGTGCGTCCCTGAATGATGTGGTAAATGCCTGCTGAAGTCACTGGGGAGGAGCTGGGCTGAGGAAGATGCCAGTGGCTAGAAACCATGCCACTTCCGAATACAGCTGTCTCAGGCTTTAGCTCCAGTTGCAGTGTTAGTCACTAGCCCGTCTGCTGCTGTTTCTTAGTAGTTAATATTGAAAAGAAAGCAGGGATATAGAACTAGCAACTTCTGGAAAATCTTCAGAGCCTGTCAGTTCTTTGGAGACAGCCACGTGCAGCATGGTAGAAGGAGAACAAAACAAGTAGCTTGGGTTAACTGTACTGACTAAATATATAGGCGGTTTTAGCTGTAAGCTAGGCAGGGTCATCATCACGGAGGTCAGGGTATCAGGAACTCTTCTTTATATGCAAAAAAATTACTGTTCCTGGAGTACACAACCTTTGTTTAAGAATGTCCAATCCAGTTTTTCAAATAAATCTAACAAAATGTTACTGTCATTGGTTCCTGGAGAGGCTACCTGGAGCAGAGGCTAGACAGTGTTAAAGGAATAAAGTAGGTATTTATTAAAAAGGCCTTCAAAGGATACACCTTGCGCAGTACAAGAGCCTGGTCAAGGCTACACCCAAGATGGATGATGGGTCACGAGTTTTTCGGACAGATAAAAGTTAGGCCCATTTANGTCAGGGTCCCTGAGACAAAAATTCTTTCCTCTCTGGTTTTCTAGGACAATTTTCATCATTTCACTGAAAATCCCACCCGGCTCTGCACTCCCCCAGCAGCTGAACTGCTGGGAAAACTCTCCTGTGCCCCACAGAAACACGACAAATGGAAAACAAAGCAGAGTTAGGACATAGAAAACGAAGAGCTTGGGTCACTCCCTGCGTGACGTGGTCTAAGGCTTCGATCCCCCCGTGGGTGGGAACCTGCAGGATTCCAGCTGAGCCTCTGGCCCTCGGGGGTCACCTCGTGTGGGCTCAGCAGCCACTGAGCAGCTCCAGCCTCCAGCAGCCACCTGTAGTGTACAAAATCTAGCACCTTGTTTTCAGAGGGGACTGAAATAAAGTACTCGGAATTTTCAGTAAGAAAAAAAACCCAAAACAAGTTGTAGCAGCAATTCCCCTCCCTCCAAAACCTCAACGCTTCTTAACCTGCAACTGCTATGAACCACCTCAACCCCAGATTAGGTTCTCACCCAGCTGATAGCCCTGACAGCCTCTCCCAAATCTTTGGTCTGGGTGACCAAGAGCTGGGGCAGTGCAGCTACAGAACACAGCTGGAGCTTGGAAATTATCAGAAAACCCACCCCACTAATACCAAAGTCCTTGTGTCTAATTGTCATACAAAAGATTGAAAGGATTAAATCTGATTCATCTCTTTCAGCACAGGAAAGGGGGAAAACGAAAAGGAATTTCCCAGTTCATGATTTTTTGATATAAAATGAATAGAAATCTTTCTTCTCAGTTGATGTTATGAAGTAGTTTTGTGTCCTCGCTGGTTCCTGCCCCGTCCTCCTCCTGGATTCCTTCTGCCAGTCCCTCTGCAGATTTGCTCTGGCTCCCTGCAGAGTCCATGAACATGTTGGGAATATCTTTGCCAAAGTAGATCTTGCTGTTGGCTGCGATTGCCTTGTACTTCATCAGCTGCAAGTACTCAGGAGTTAACTTGAGCTGCACGGAGAGAAAACGGGTCACAACGGCTCAGGTTTGGGAAAAGAGAAATTCTGCCACAAGCACATGAGGCACACACTTTCCATGAGCCCTGCACAGGGAAACACGGAGTGCCCAGAGCCAGGCTCTCCTCCAGCAGGGCTGGGGGCAGCTCTAAATCCCAGGGAATAAAGGGCAGAGTGAGAAGTGATGGGAGCAGCTGGGGAAATCCATCCAAACGTGATGGGGATGCTCAAGAGCGCATCACTCACTGCAGCCCTCACAACGAGAGCTCCTGAGGAGGGAAATATCCCTGGCTCTTTTCCAGGGAGCAGATCCATGACTGTGTCTGGGTGAGAGGAGCCCATTCCTCCAGGATAATGACAGAGAGGACAGAACAACTGGCACAAAACCTGTGCACAAACACCCCAGCCCTCTGCCCCTTCTCACTGACCACCACAGAACTGAAACTTCCTGCTGGGACATCCTGGCAACTTGCTGTAGGCAGGAACACGCCTGGCAGTTCTATCCATGTACTTTTTCTGTTTCCAGGTTGGATTTTTTGTCGTTTTTACTTCTGCAGCACCGAGGCTCTTCCAGGGAAATTACATGTTGGGGTCTGGTGAACACTGCCCCATTTGCTAGGCCAGCTTCTGGCAGCCAGGGCTATGGACATGTGCTCTATCCAAGCACCGTGTCTGAGGCCCGGCTGAGCACAACTTCCACATTACCATTACCTCACAGCTTATAAGAGTGCTTCTTGGTGTTCAAAAAGGAAAGTTTGGAAGCAGTTATTTTCTCCTGAAAATCTCCTTGTTCGTTTGTCCATTCTGTTGATAAACTGATAATAAATGTGATCTTTTTCATCATCTTCTTTCAGATGCAGTATTCACAAATGGACAGGGAGTTGACTATTTATTTGTTGGAAACATAGTTTACACTGTAAGTTTGTGTATCCTAGCAATTTTTGAATGGTGGAATTTCTTTCCAGCTTTTTTTTTCACCATGGGAAAATGGTGTAGACCCAAAGAAAGTGTGTGAGTAAAATAAAATCATTCTGATGCTGTGTGCGTGATTTTCCCTCTTCCTTTTACATTTTTTTCCCTGACATGCACCAACAATAGTTCCTGCTCTATCCTTCCCTCATCCCCTGCCAAATTTCTGGGTTGCTACCTAAATGGTAGTAGCTTTTTAGGTGTAAAGGGGAAATTGGGCTATGAGCACCTTGGAATTTGAGAGTGTTAGTAATGAAGTTGTCTTCTTTCTTTTTTTTCCTTGCAGTATGTTGTCGTCACTGTTTGTCTGAAAGCTGGCTTGGAAACAACTGCATGGACTAGAGTAAGTACTTTCCAGTGTCTTTTATTTTATTAGCACACCTTCCTCCCTAATGAGCATTAATACAGATAAGAAGTACTAAAAATCATTTGGGACTTCAGAGTTTTAATTGGGTCTTTCATGTAAGGATAGACTGCTAAGCTCCCTAAGTACAGAATGTGAGAGGAATGAACTCACAGATCACACAGTGTCTGTGATGAAAAGAGGCAGCCTGACAGAAGTGGGAAGAGTACACTGAAAGTGTATTGTCAACATCCCTATTTAAAAATGAGGAAAATTTTGCATGAAATCAACATACCACTGTAATTGCTTAAAAAATACATCAAGAAAATTGTCCTTTGTACTCTATAGCTCCTTCAAAATTAATGCAGTAGGGAATGAAAGGTGTCTGCCCACAGATAAACAACTGGGCTTTGAAAACATCTTTGAACCGGGTAAAAGGAACTAGTGATGACTTCACATTGGTTGAGTTGTTTTGATTTGTTTTGTTTTGAAACTTAGTGTAATAAGGATGTTAGTTAAATAATTATGTTGGTGCATTGATTTGAATTTTTTACTTGAAATGGGCAAGTGCTCTGTTAGTGGTAGGTGACAGAATCCAACAGGGTAGTGAGCTCCAGAGTGTGAGGGACAGGGAGGGTAGGGCTCCTGTGTTGATGAACCTTCAACACCTTTCTCCCCTCCTTTCCCCTAGCCCCTCTGAAACACTATTTTTTAAAATTTTGATGGAATCCCTTTTTCTCCACACCAGTGAGATACTTTATCCAGTTTTCATGACATACAAAGAAACTCTGCCCTCAAGACTAAGATGTTTTGAGGACACATATTCTTATTCTACCAGTTTCTTGGAGGGTTTGGCTTAGATCTTGTTAACCTCATTGCTTCTGTTAGTTGTAAAATGGTATATTTCATTCCTCCCAGCGGAATTGTGAAGATCAATGAGCTGACATCTGTTTTGAATTTTAAAGATGAAATGCTATCTATATGGGTTATTTATTTGTTAGGGAGTTGTTAATATTTTCTGCCCCATTCACTCATTTGAAAATAAAATCAGGTTGTCTTTTACTGTTGCTTACGCATCAGTTCTGTGTTGTACATCAACATTTTAAAATGCAAAAATCCTTAAATTAATCCCTTGTGCACCAGAAAAGCATATAACCAAGTCTGCATTGAAGGCATGTGAGCTTGTTTAGATCTGTTTTGTTGTGAATTGTTTGATGATTTCTCTTCTCTTCTCTGGATAGGTAATGGGTGTCTTTTCAGTCACTTGGGGATAATCATGATCCCCTCATTTCTAAACTTCTTTTTAAAAGATACTGTAAAGTTTAGTAGATATTGGAGTTCTAGAACACTGGCATTTTACAGAGAAATTATTGTTATTCACACAGCAGTTGTGTTTTGAATCAACTTTTTTCTATATATACTTTTAAGTCCTATATCATTTCTTGGAACAAGTGACTGTCGTCATCTCAAAATCTGATTTGGTTATAGTTTCAGTTGTGAGTGAATTAACACACAGAGAATCTTTAGGTTACTTAAAGAGTATTAAATTTACAACGCTGAGTTAAGCCTCTTCTCCATCATCACGTGGATTGATTACAGGCAATTTGTTCTAGAGAGTGAGAGGGACACTGCCACTTGGGAGAGCACAGTGGTTTCAGCAGAAAGCTTTAAATAAATAACACAGTAAAAGTGTTTGGGAGTCTGGTATATCCAGTAGGTAGTGTGGAAAGAAAGGCTGTGATAGAAGTGGTAACATAATGCACAATAAAGTCCGCATATTGAAATGGAGTGGAGTAGCTTCATGTTATGTGTGGCCCATCTGGAACACTGCAGTAGGCTTTTCCCCAAACACTCACAGCTTTTTTCATCACTGCTTTAGCACACTATAGGAACTGTTTCAGATAAGCAGGGCACATGGCTGACCCACACACTCTGTCCTGTTTTTATGCAAGAACCTTGATTGCTTGTTTTCTGTCATTCATTTAACACATCTGATGGGGTCATTTCTGGTTTTGCATGTGAAGTCTCCAGGGCTAAGTGCAGACATCAGTGGAGAATCGACAGTGCAAAGGTTGGTGGGGTGACTGTGTAAGGAACATTTTCAAGCAGGGCAAGGAGGGCTCTTCCAGAATGCAGAAGCTCTTTTAAAGGCAGAGAAGCAGTTTGGGCGGATATAATAAGCCTGAGATAATGAGATGATTGGGACAACCATGAGAAGAAGGTAAAGACAATATAAAATGAGCAAAGTCTGCTCAGCTGGAAAGGGTGAAGATCTGCAAAACTTGAAAACTGTCCTAGCAGCAGAATGGAAAGAAAAACCTGAGTGAGACCTAAAAACAAACAAAAAAAACCCCCTGATGTCATTTCACTAGCATAAATACACTTCCTACAAAATAAGGCTACGTCTGAGATTGGGTTCTCTGCTTGCTTTTATTTTTACTGGTTTTAGTAATAAAGTCCAGGAGCTAGGGAAGCACCAGGCCAAGCTATCCTGAGCCTTCTGTCCACTTGTCTGAGAGGACGGCTGTGGCTCAAGAGAAAGTATCACATCCTTTTCAGAAAGCAGTGATGGTGCTGTTCTGCCATTGTATGGGGCTGACTTTTCTTAAAGATAAGTTCTTGCAGCAGCCTTGCAGTACTTGATCTTTGGGGAGCTGAGCACTTGATCTTTGAGGAGTTGCTCATTAGGGCTGGGCTTCTAGTCAGAATCTTGACGTGAATTGTGCCAGATTTCAGAATAGTTAAGTAGACTGAAAGGATAAAATCCCTCTTGTCCTCCAAATGATTAAAAAAATCCTTCAATTTCTTACTTTTCTTCACATTAAAACTGAATTGAGCATGTATGTGGGTATTTTGGAAGTTTTTGTTTGTTATGTGGGGGTTTGGGGCTGGATTTTTTTGGTTAGTTTGTTTCTTGTTTGTTTATTTTAAATAAGGAGTTGCTTATTTACTGAAGTCAGATCTCCTGGGTGAAACAGAATAAATAGTAAAGTTTGAAAACAAATCTTCCTGCCCACTGTGTCTCTCCAGGAAGGGGCCTATCCCATGTCTTGCTTATTGTTAGCCCAGCGGCTTTCAGGTTTGAACAAAATTCCAGCTTTCTGAGAGTGCCTAGAAGAGTGTTCTTTCCATTGCCTCTGACATTTTATCGTATGAATGCTTCTGCTGTAAGGTAGCCTCCAGTTGATCCCAACTATCTGCCAGTCTGCACTGGTGCTCCAGGCTCCTTGCTTGTTTGTTTTCACTGCCTGTGCTGGAGAAAGCTGTCCTTTCTGAGGAAGTGCAGCAATTGCAGATTAGGAGCAATCTTCTCCTTCTTCCAGAAGTTTGTATTTATCTCACAGCAAGCAGAACACAATACTCAAACACTTTTTTGGTTCTCAGACATACTGTTCCAAAAGTCAACAGACACAGTCATCCAGTAGGAAGTACAAAGTCAAGAGCTGAAAAAACACACTGTGTCCACCAGCACCCAGTATGTGAATTCATTCCCATGTTCCTGAACTCATATGTAATTAGTAAATAAGATTTATGCAGGTACTTCTCTGAATTGGAGCCAAAGTCATCAGCCACAGGAGTTGATGGCATCCAGAAAACCTGGAGCCAGTAATGAGCTCAGTTGCTTGTTACAACTGAAATTACTGGTTCCATCCACTGCAGTGTAAAAGTAAAACAACTTAAATCATCCTGAACAGAAAAACAGTTTGGGCGTGTAGGAAAAATTCCTTTAATGCAACTGAGAAGAAGTTTGTGCTGGATGTGCTCTTGGTCATTTAATAGTTCTTTTATTTTCTCTTAGTGACTCAACAGACTAAAGAACCAGTAAAGGTGTAAACTGCATTGCATATCTGTAAATCAGTTAGAACACCTTTAAAACACAAAAAGCAAATTTGATCAGTTGATGTTGATTGTGGTAGTGTATTACACAACACTGCATCTTCCTCCAGGGAAAATGAGTGATGTATATGGCTTGTAGGTACACACTGCCATAAGGGACTTGCCCATGTGAACTTTGACCTGCGCCTTTGAAAATTTCTACCTTGATTTATGTGTTGAATCTGGCATGTGCATGACAGGATACAGGAACTAGATGAGAGAAATCATGGTTCCAAGGAAAATCTGATGAGTTTTCAGAGCTCCAAATAAGATAGATTGGCTGAGAAGAGTATCTGTCTGCCATGCTATGAGGCAAAGATTAAAGAGAAGTGGTTTATGCCGTTGGAACAACCTGTGCTACTGGCCCAAAACCAAGAGCAGTAGACAGGTCTGAGTGAGACCGACAGAGACCTGAACAGGGAAACACTCCTGGGCTGGGTGAATGCAGGAAGTTCTGTGTGTTGACTCTGCTTCTCTCCCTGTTCCTTGGCAGTTCAGTCATCTGGCCGTCTGGGGAAGCATGCTGCTCTGGCTCGTGTTCTTCGGGGTGTACTCGGCCATCTGGCCCACGTTCCCCATCGCGCCGGACATGCTGGGGCAGGTCAGTACCCACGCCTGGCTCGGGGGACAGCGGCCCAGCACAGTGCCCTGCTGTCCCCAGCGCTGCTGCCTCCTGCTTCCTCAGCACTCACATAGTGCTGGGAAAGGACTTGTACTATAGTGAGAGTGCTTGGACTTCATTTTAACCTTTTCTTAATCCCTGTATTCATTTTGCTTAATCTCCTCATAAGAGAGCTCTCTTTCTCCCCCAAACTGGCATCATCCATGATTACGTGCACTGTGGATACTAACTATTTGACAATTCCCAATTCGCTGCGGTGGCAGTGGGACTGGCTCTTTTATTAGTGTCTTGTCCTGGCAAGATTTTGTGTTTTGACAAAATGTCATATTTGGTTTGGGATTTTGTTTTGTCATGGATTTGTTCTTTTCCATATGCTTTGTTGCTTTACACCTCCATTCATTTTAAATAAACAGAATTTCCTTGAGAATAGAATGAGATGGTCAGAAGCAGAAGGAGAGCTGATACATTACTGTTTATGGTACTGGAGGAATTCTGGATTTGTTCCTTCCATGTCAGCTGAACTCCGAGTGGTATAATTTTTCCTTAGGTGTCATCATTTCAACCCCTGGTGAGAAGATCAAATCACAAGCCTGTCAAAATCACTCAAGAGCCTTGTGCATATTTAAAATAGGGAGATTGCAGTTAACGACTGTAACAATTAAGGATTTAATAATTGTATGATCGAAAGTTATTTTGTAGAGGTGGAACTGCTTTCAGATTTACCAGATAAATCTGTTGGATTGTACGTTTAGACTTCAATGCAAAGGTGTAGTTTATTATACAGAAAGAAGAAAAGCTATCTAATAATTTCAAGAAATTATATTGCTTAGATTGATACCCTTGTGTACTAGAAAATGATAATAAAAAAGTCAAGTGTTGGCAAGCCAATTAGATTTTTGAGATTACTCCCATGTTTGTATTCAACAAGAGCAGTCAGGCATGGTTTTGTTGTTATTCTGGCTTAATATATATTTTATTGTTATGTTCTAAAACACTGAGGATAATGAAGGCTATGATTCATTTTCATGGACAGCTTTTTACAGCCAAGACTGACAGCTGACAGGCTGGGATGAGCAAGTGAGTGACTGACAGACAAAGCCTCGGTCCTCTGACAGTATTCCATGGTGATCTTGCATGTTTCACAGCACATACAGTATCAGTAGCTCTAATTCACATTTTCACATAGCGGGCAGGAATTTGACTTCAGTATCATGCAGAGTCAGGAACGACTTGTCCTCCACAGCAGACTTTAGTGCTGCCATAAACATGTCAGCTTTCTAAAATGTAGACAATATGGTAAAATGTTACGTCACACGTAAGGGGCCAAACTATGGGCTTTCGCTTCCTGTTTCCTTTCTTTTTTTCCCAAAAGTGACTCTTATTTTTTATTGCAACTTAAGCAAAATTCATGTTGTGTCGGTCATCAACGTTTGCTGCAGCATATAAAACCACAGGTCTTGGAACAAAACCTTCATATTAATAAGGCTTTGATTTTTCCTGAGGATGTTTTTAGAAAGTGTTTGCATTTAACCTTTGGTTTTATGCTCTGATTTTCTGATATTATGTCTTGAGAAGTGGTACTAATATCTTGCCAAGATGAAAATATTCTATTTTTTTTTTTTATAATAGAGAACACATTTACCTCGACTGGTAGAGCATCCAGTCTAGTACTTGTGGAGCTGTGTACCTGGATCAGTAATTACCGATCAAAAATGTTAAGGATAGGTTTTCATTCTAGAGAGATGATTTTTGAATTCTAAAATTCTTGTTTTACGCCTTTCAGTCTGTGCTAGGGGATCAATATCATTCTACTAGTTTTCTTGTATTTTTGAGAGAAGGAGCAGCAGTTCAAAAATGTAGGGTTTTTTTTCCTTTTTTTTCTTCTCTTTTATCCTTTTGTAAAATCAGAGAAAGCTCCCAAGGTAAAGGGAGCTTGTTTACCACTTGCATTAACTCCCACAAAGTCTCTTGAGTAATCAGCTGCTGTCATAAAACCAGCTCATGGTGAAATGAGCTGGGACTGTGCTAGGCTCTAGTCAGTAAAATGACTGCCTTGCTGCTTCTTAGACTTAAGCAATTTCTTTACTCTTGCTGTACTCTTTTGTTCATTTATAAATAATCAAGGTGTCTTAAAAGCTTTGTTCTTGTTTCAGATCTTGCTAGTGTGTTTATCTTCAATTAAACTGAACTCCAGGATATTTTAGATCCTCATACTATGAAAATCTAATGGCTTTTGAAGGGAGCTGATTTTAGCTGGAATAGTCATTAGCATTTGTGCCAGCCAGGACTTTGTGCCATCAATAGAAGGCGCAGGAGGTGCAAAACATTTTATTCTGTTGTTTCACCAAATGTCGGCATGAAGCCTAGCAGACTTACAAGTATGTGATGCTTTGTTTCTGCTGGGATTTGTTAAACTGTTTGCACTAAGTATTTCTTTCTCTTGCCCATAATATCTTGAACATTCTTGCAGGAAAATAATACCATTTTTCCTCCTTGAGGGCAAAGGAAAGCAACTTACTTATACTCTCTTGTCAGAGTCAACATATTTCTTCCCTTTCCACTACAATATTAATAGTGGAATACATGTGACATATTAAGACAAAGCTGTAATTAAAATCTCAATAGTCCTTAATAGAAATTTTCCAATAGTATGACATCTGGTACTTTGGAAACAAACTCTGTCTGCTTTGGGGGAACCTTTTCAGACACACAATTTCTCTTTAATAGTACCAGAAAAAATAATGTAAGAACAAGAAAACTCTCTAGTACCTCTCTTGGCTTTCCTAAATTTTTGTATTTTTTCAAGTGAAATTTTTTTTTTATATTTACAGAGAACAGTCACACTGAGAAAATTTGGTGCCTTTTTTCTGTCTTGCTTTTAGAACCAAGATGCTTTAATGGGAACTGATTGTTTTTGAACAGTCTCTTCCAGATGACAGTATTTTGTACAATATGTGAATCCTTTCCCACCTTTTGGGTAGTCATGACTTACCACCACCACAAAGTTTTGAAAGTGAGTAGATGTTTTTGTTTTTAAAAAGAGCTACCTAGTTTGATACTCATTAACTGGAAGAAGCGGTACAGAAATGTGCCACTCTTAGGATGTGAGTTCCTATTTAATTAACATGTCCCTGAACTTACGGAGCTTGTAGCTCATAACCAAGTGGTATTTTGTTGATGAGCACATTAGCCACAGTCCTGCCCTCATGCTGTCTTGGGTATCTTGTTTGTTTGCCTGGGGACGGAGATTTGGTGCCCTGAAGGGAACAGTGAGTGCTAACATTTGTGCTTATTTCTTATGAGAGTCATATATATGGTGTAAGAAATATGCTGCTAATGCTCTGTTCTTGTATTGATTTCTTCATTGGAATTGAAGCATACTTTATGTTCACAGGAATAATATTGCACTGTATGGAATTAAAGTCTGTGTGCAAGTATTCCCACCCCACACATGTTTAAATACCTGGACCTGAAAGCATGTGTATGTGTACAAGAGGAGGCTTTGAAGATAATCATGCTTTGAGTCTTGATCTAGGCATTATCTAAAATGAAGAAAAACAGGTTTCTTCTTTCCCCATCTTGAGCTGAAATTTGTAGTGTTTTAAGGGAGAATAGGGTTGACAGGAAAAGGAGTATTCCTAATTGTTGTTACCATTAAGGAAATATCTTTAGGAAGGTGAGTTTCAGTCTCATTGTTTCTGCCTGAAAGAGGGGGGTTTTAATCTGGTTTTGGGAGAGACATATGCTGTGGTTATTTTAAAGTGCAGGTTGGTGCTTCTAATTGTTTACACTTCTGCTTTGTGCTGTATGTGGTCATGTTGCAGAACTGGGCTTTAACAATCATCTTGATCTTAGGATGTCATTAGGAGGCCCATCTCATCAAAACCTCATGGCTGGCGGTTTTGAAATTGGGGCTTCTGCACTTCCCAGTTGCCTTTCTACAGCTGCATTTGAGAGAAGACTTCTTGAGTCATAGTCCAAATAATTTTCCCACCAGCATAGCTAAAACAGCTCCATGTAAGAGCCACTTCCATACCTGTAACTGCAGGAGTGCTGTGTACATCCTTTACAGAAGATACTTATTTCTTTTCCAGTTAAACTGTCAGGTTCTCCTAGGTTGTTTGTCTGCTTATGAAGACTTTCAAAGAAGCTGCACATGAGCTTTACCTGGATTAAAGGTGCTTTTTTAAAGATCCCAGTAGTGGAGATCTCTGGTTGATCCCATATAATGTGACAGTAGCAGGACTTGCTTGTTTTAATGGTTTGTTAATAAGATATCTGTGCCTCTTTTAGCAAAACTTCCCATTCGTCTATGTGCGTGGCATTAGCAAGATGGGCTTGCCTTGACTATTGCACTATTGTTGGCTTTTGAGGGAGGGAGGTGATGTAGATAAAGGGTGTGATTGGACTTGGGTTGCACGGTTGGTTTTGTAGTTGGCCTTCGATCTGAAACTCTCTGAAATCTTACTGATTGAGTTCTTACCAAAGCATGTGAGAAAACTTCGTGGTTTTCAAGACTTGGAAACAACACAAAACAACCCCCCAAAATCCTGGAGGCAAGATAATAATTATTATTGAGGTGTAATAAACAGGTTTCACTTTACTGCCCTTCCAAATCCACACTGCAAAGCTGACAGCTTAATGTACATTTTTGTGTTTTGCAGAATATTTTTTTTCTTACTCTCTACATTTGAATTGTTTTCCAGAGGTCTCGGTTGTTGTTCTCTTTGGCTTCTCATATTTCTGCAGTTTGGTGCTAGTTAGAAAATTGGCTGTTCTGATTGTGGTTTGTTTGTCTGCAATCAGTTGCACATTACATTGTGGTGTCAACGTTTTGGTTGGTGAAAATGCTTCATGCAGCTGTTATGTGCAAATCAGACTTTGCCTGCAGATTGAGGTCCTTAATGCCTGCTGATCATGTTTGTTTTTATTATTATGCACAGAGGTCTCCGTGGCACTTGATGTGGTTTTGGAACATTTTCTGCAGTTTTGGACTAGGCTCTGAGCAGACAAATTAGACTAACGAAGCATGCATATATTTTTAAGCATCTGTTGAAGGAGTGGGTTTGTTGCTTTTATGAGCCACACATGGCTTTCAGAAATTATTCTCTCACTTCTAGATTTCTGGCGTTGTGTTGTACTATGACATACACCACAAAGATGGAAAAATGGAGATAAATTAATATTTTTATAAGTCATGAATGTGAAACCAATAGATTAAGCATGCTTATTTTCTGCAGGCTAATCCCCCAAAACATGCCCCTTTACCTATTTGGCAACTTTGACTCCAACCTGTTCTAAATATTTCTAAAAGATGTCCCAAACTAAATTTCTCCTTAGGATATATTTTACCAAGGCTTTAAAGCAGGACTGTATATGCAGCTGTGCCCAGCACTGTGCTGGCATTTCCTATGTAGAGCCATGTGAAAATAGTGTTAAGCCAGAAGCATAAATACTTGTTCAGGTTGGGAACTGGCAGTGCAGAGCAAGGCAGTCAGCTGGCTTTAAACTTCTCCAAAGTTTTTATGTGCTCACCTTCACTTCTTGGTTCCTGCTCTGCAGAAGAACTGTGGCTAGCAGGTGGGTGCATTAGAAGGGGGAGCAGTAGGAAAGGGATTGTTTGGGGATGGTTACCTATAGGTTGTACAGATGGTGCAAAGGTGGTCAGCTGGTTTTTCTTCAGTGTTGGGATGTAACCTGGGACTCCAACCACACTGTCTGGGCAATGTCAGTTTGGAGATGAGGTTGCGTTAACAAGTGTAAATACTGCTTAGTAGCTTAAATAAAAATACAGACACTTACACGTTTTTGTAATTGGCCTGTTATCCTGATTTATTGGCTTTGGAGTGGGGAAGAGCAGTGTCCAGGAGCAAGCTCCTTCACTCAGGATGGAATTATCATTCTGTAGTAATGGACTTCAGAAGTGCTTCAGAAGTTGGATCTTTTCTCAATTTGGAGCTCAGCGTTGCTTCACATGCCTCAAAATTTTCCCAAATAGCTTTATTCGTATATTTAGAAGTAGCAAAGCCTTGTTGCAAGTTTGTGGAAAGATGTTTGGAAGATATCCTATTCTGTATTTTCTCAATTAGAAACAGCTGGCTTTTAAATATACAAGAACAGCTACTGTATTGAACCAGAGGCAGTGTGCACTAATACTCATGTCTAAAAAAAAAGTCTGTGTTTTGAACCCTGTTGACAACCAAGGACAAACTAAGAACGTATGACTTGCCATACTGGATCAGAGCATTCCTGATGTAGGCTGTGTTCTGCATTAGAAACTTAAGGAGGAAAACCGAGCAGCTCTGCAGTGTGGGTTTGTCATGTATGGCAAGGGGTTGTGTGCATCTCAGAGGAAAAGCTGTGCTTCTGTTGGATAAGTGGAAAGCAGCCAAGCAGTTTTTATGCTTCTCATGAAGCAGCACTTGGCCTCTGCGACATCTTTTGCAGTTGAAGTTTGTAGGTTAGCAGTGTCCTGTGCAGGCTGGGCTGGGGACAGCCCAAGAGGCTTGGTAGCCAGGAGTGGTGTGGGTTGCCTCAGCACATGGTCAGTGCTGAGCACTGCTCTGCCAGCTTGCCAGGGGTGTGAACCAGACGCATTTCCAGCTGCTGTGAAGGCATCAAGCAATATCGTGTTCCTATGTGGATGTTGTTGCCTAAACAGTCTGGCATGATGAAGAAGGCCATGGCAGAGAGGATGTGAAGGCAGACCAGCATGCTGCCATTCCCATAATCAGTAGGACAGAAACAAAGGAAGGTGGCAGGCTAATTGTGTACAGAGGATGGTTTTTAAAAGACCATTTAAACTCACAGCAACGAAGCTGTGACTCCTTTAAAAAGTAAGAGGAACAGCAGATGGGATCTATTCCAGAGGGCAGAAGGTGACTGTCTCTGAGCTGGAATTAGTGGTTTTATGGCTTGCTTTGGTCACACTTAAGTCACTTTGTTTTCTGATGAATGCAGGGAAGCCCAGATAGCAGATATTTGGGGGTTGGTTGGGATGTTGTTTTTACCTTCACTCCTTGGGGACAGAAGGGTCATGCTATGTTTTTACTTGAATTTACATGTTATAAAGGGGTTTTGTTTGTGGAAGATTCTTTGTTTGTTTAGTTGAGTTTGTGCTCCATGCCACTGTTTCTTTCCTTCACTAGTGGATTTCATTTTTGTGAGAGACTAGCGTAACTATTTCACATGGGAAAATATTTTCAGATCAATTTGAAACATACCTTTATTCCCTTTCCTCCCTAAAGTATATGTTTCATGAGATCATTTTTTCCCCCAATTGTATTATGTCAAAATTTGATCCAAAAAGCCCTGAGGAGTAGAAATGATCTCTCTTAAATTGTTCTAAGGCAAACATAGGTACACAGGCTTCAGGACTAGTGAGGCAGGAAGGAGTACAGCCCTTCCAAGGGCCCTGGCTGCTGGTGTGGGTCAGCCAGACCAGCCTGGCCCCCATGGCTTTCCTGTTAACTCAAGAGCTGACAGCAGCGATGGTATCTCGTGCTGCTTCTCTATTGGCAGATGTGACAGGCAAAAAGCAATTGAATGCAGCCACTCCTGAGAGTGCCTTTGGGGTTTTGAGTCTGTGCAGGAAGTCAAACTGCACCCATTTGGCTTGTAGAGTGTAATTTCTCATTTGGGCATTTGCAGCACTTGAGCTGGTGTTTTTATACCAGTAGTCTTTTCAGAAGGTATAGGAAGGAGAGTGTCTCCAGAGAGCTGTGTTTTCTTTGGGTTCAATAGGATTGATAGGAGAAAAGGACAGAATTATACAGGTGCTGTCCATAATATAATGCCTAAAGTGTGGAAGGGTCGGTTGTGTTTGTGTGTGCCGCCACTGGTCTCTGTAGCAAAAAACCCAGCAATGGTACCTCTCAGTAGGCTGATGTTGGAAAACAAGTTTCTTTCAGTATTAGGAGCTGCAGCCTCTTGCTGAGCATCTTGCAGAGCTATGTCTTGTAGCTCTGGACATATCTCCCCTTTCTGTGATATGGCTGAAGGCAGTTTCATTCTTGTGGAGTCAGCAAGCCAGTGCAGAGAAACCTTGGACAGTAGTGTTGTCACACACAAACGAGGATAAGCAAGTATAAACATTCTTTCTCTGTACCATGGAGTGCTTTCTGGTGGATGATGGGTGAGGAGAAGGAAGTATTCAGTACAGTGGCTGAAATGTAGAATAAAAGTTAGACCCAACATGACTTTTTTGTTTTCAATAAATTATCCCAAATGCAAGGTGTCAAATAGCATTTCTCTGCAAGTACTACTTCTTACCCTGTTCAGTATCTGGGAGCTGGCAGTTCCTTTCAAAAGAAATGAGCTAGAACAATATTATATGCAAACTTATTTTCATCATCTCATTCTCATTTGGATTGAAATGGTTTGTATCTCATATTAGAAGATTTCTGAGAAGGGCAAGGATGAACACCTACCAGCCATCAGCTCCTCTTGTAATAGACTGTGAGCTGTACCCAGTACTGAGCAAAGGACATGCTGAGGGAATGAGAGTTTCCACACCATACTCAATTCATTGCTTGCCATTGCATGGGTGTGCAAAACATGTGCGTGACTCAAAGAGAAGATACTATGGTTGTCAGAGTGTCATTTACAAAAAATGGCTGTCACATTTGCAAGGACCTCTTTTGTGCAATGCTTTGGACTAGGCATTCTGTCCTAGTAAATATCTAAAGGGTTTTCTTTTGGCACTTCTTCATTAGTACTCTGGTTCCAGTATCTGTCTAAGCAGCATGTTATCCAGCAGTCTATGTACATTCGTAGAACTACCAGTGTTAGGCATTTTATTTTCCGATATAGAATAATACTTCTCGTGAGGTTCTGAAAGAATTTGTAAGAAAGATATACCAAAAGGGATGTTTTTAGGCTATTTCTGTTTCAGAGAAGCATGAAAAGTAATTACTTGAAGCTTTACTTCAACAGAAGCTGCATTCAGGGAAAGTCTTTCCCAATTCAAGTGAAGTTTGTCCCCTCTGAAACAGAAATCAGAGGAATTTCTTTGATGACATTACACAGTTGACTTTTATTTTGCTTCTGTAAAATTGGATATCAATATAAAAAGAAATTTTAAAACATGGAGGAGGGAGAAGTGAGTATATTGAATAGCCAGACAGGTATCTGACTGGGAGTGGAACAACTGGAAATAAGGCTCTGTCAATCAGGTACCTATACAAAGTGCTGTTATTTGGGGCTAGGCAAAATCTCATTTATCTGATGGGTCTCAGCATTACTGTTCATTCAGAATGCACAGTCACGAGCAGTTGAACTCTTGAATCACTGGCATCCTCATGCAGACGAAAAGGTGTATGAAAGGCAGCCACAAAATCCAAAATGTTTTCCAAAGACCCAATAAAAGTTTAGTGACAAGTGTATTTGATTTCAGCTGTGTGTAAGGAAGAAAATGTTAATGAGGAGCATGGAATTATATTGAAAAGTTGGAAATGGCCAAAGAGGGAGCTGAGAGGGAGCTTTTAAGTAAAATTAGTGAATTTAGAGTTGGAACTGTGAAGAGTAGGTGTGGTCTGGTATCCTGATGTTACAAGTCAGAAAAATAAGTGTCTGTCAGCTTTTTCTGTGGAAGCTAGCAGAACTGTTTAAAGCCATATTTAGTCTGCATCAGCTTCAAGTGAAAGTGGCCTGCAAGGACTCAAGTTTAGCTGAATGGTGTCACAGGCAAGACAAAGTAAATGAAAACCTCTAGTGGACCTGAATTCTATGGTTTATTTCAGGACCAGAGAGATTAACGCCTCTACTCTATTTAATTATTCTGATTGAAATTCTCCTCCTACAGCGTTATGTTCCCTAGGTCTCAACTTCTCATCCCTGCAGGGAGGTCACTGCTGGCCTGGAAAGCTGGGTTGTTTCCTGCTGTGCCACTACTGTCAGTGTTGGCCACCTGCAAGTGTTACTGGTGAAGGTCCCTGGCCATAACCCAGCATTCATGTTTATGGAAGTCCCTGTTCTCTGGGATCTTCTGCAACTTCCAGGATCTTTCCTGCAGCCAACATTTTCACCTTCCTCTTTCCAGACATTCTGCCCTGTATTTTTCTTAAGACAGTAATTTCTTTTCATGGACCCTTCTTTGTGGCACAGAACACCAAGTACCTGATTTTCCTCATATGAATAATCTATATGCAGAAGCACAGCATTATGATCAGCCTTGCAATTGGACATAGTGTCTCCTGTCTTTTAGTTAGGGAATTCAGGACATACCACTTCTGTTTAGTCCAAATGTTAGCAAAATTTGCAATCTGAGCAAGTTGCAGCTAGAACAGGCTTTTGCTTGTTTGTTCAAAACTTCAAATTTTGAAAAGACATTGAAAGTTGTACACACACCCTCCCCAGTTCTTTGCTGCCGTCAAGCTTTAATAGAATCATAAAACCGTTAAAGGTTGGGGAAGACCTCTAAGATTGTTGAGGCCAACCATTAACCCAGCACTGCCAAATGTTCCCAAGTGCACATCTGCATGTCTTTTAAAGACCTTCACACATGGTGATTCCACCACTTCCCTGGGTAGCATGTTCCAATGCCTGACAACTGTTTCAGTGAAAAAATTTGTTCTAATATCCAATCTAAAACTCTCTTAGCACAACTTGATGCCATTTCCTCTTGTTCTTACCACTTTTTATCTGGGGTGAGAGACTGACCCCTATCTGGCTACAACCTCATTTTGGCTAGCTGTAGAGAGTATTAAGGTCCTCCTTTTCCCTAGGCTAAACTCCCCCCCACCACTCCCTCAGCTGCTCCTCACAGGACTTGTGCTCCAGACCCTTCCCCAGCTCCGTTGCCCTTCTCTGGACACGCTCCAGCCCCTCAATGTCTTTCTTGCAGTGAGGGGCCCAGAACTGAGCACAGGATTGGAGGTGTGGCCTCAGCAGTGCCCAGTGCAGGGGGACGGTCACTGCCCTGCTCCTGCTGGCCACACCAGGGCTGATCCAGGCCAGGATGCCATCGGCCTTCTTGGCCACCTGGGCACAGCTGGCTCATGTTCAGCTGCTGCTGACCAGCACCCCCAGGTCCTTTTCCACCAGGCAGCTTCCCAGGCACTGCCCCCAGCCTGTAGTGCTGCCTGGGGTTGTTGTGACCCAAGTGCAGGATCTAGCACTTGGCCTTGTTAAACCTCATACAATTGGCCTCAGGCCATGGATCCATGCTGTCCAGGTCTCTCCGTAGAGTCTTCCTGCCCTCCGATTGATCAACATTCCCACTCAGCTTGGTGCACTTGGTCCCCTCATCCAGATAACTGGAAAGATACTAAATGTGATTGTCCCCAATACTGAGCCCTAGGGAACATGACTGATGACCAGCCACCAGTGGATTTAACTCCATTCCTCACCACTTTCTTCACCCAGCCATCAGCCAGATTTTTACCCAGGGAACAATGTAACCATCCAAACTGTTAGCAGTCAGTTTCTCCCGGAGAATGGTGTGGGAATTGGTGTCAAAGGCTTTACTGAACTCCAAACAGACAAGGTCCACAGCCTTTCCTTCTCCCACTAAGCGGGTAACCTAGACTGTTTCCTCTCCTCTGTATTGTATTTCCAGTAGACATCTGGTGAGTTGAACTCCCTCACAAGAACAAAGGCCAGTGATCATGAGACTTCTCCCAGCTGCTTATGGAATATTTTGTCTGTCTCTTTATCTTGGTTGGGCACTCTATAATAGACTCTGACCAGGGTATTTGGCTTGTTGACTTTTCCCCTGATTCTTACACATAGACCCTCAACCCTGTCATTACCATCATCAAGCTCTAGATATTTATAAGGCTCCCTAACATACAAGGTTACCCCACCAGCTGTCCTTCCTTGCCCATTCCATCTGAAGAGGTTCTAGCCACTGCAGCACTCCAGTTCTGTGTGTCATCCCACCATGTTCCCATTAATGCATCCTTAGCTTTCCTCCTGTGCAGGCGTTTCCAGCTCCTCCTCTTTGTTGCCCATGCTATGGGCATTGGAGTAAATCCAGTTCAGTTGGGCTAATGGTCCTGCCAACCCTTTCAGGGAGAAGCCCTAATTCCTATGTGACCATACTCATGAGCTTCCTTGGTTTCTGACACATGGGTAACCCTTGCACCTTTGCTGCTGCATGGGTCTCCCTACCTCCACTGAGACATTAGACCAAAGAATTTCACTAGCACACCATCCCTTATAGAATGCCACCCCCAGGCTTATATCTGGTGAGCCTGGTTTTATCCCTTTCACCCTTCAGGTCTAGTATGAAGCTCTTTCAGTGACATCTGCTCATTCCTGTGCAAAGATCCTTTTCCCCCTGTGAGACAGGTGGACCCCGTCTGTTGCCAGCCACGTTCTTGTGAATGTTGCTGATTAAGTGCTGATGTAGCAAATGTATCACTAAAGATTTTATTCTTTTGCTCTTCACACTCTTCCAGTAGAAGTATATGGCTTCTGTTCTGTCAAGCCTGTCAAGCATCACGTGTTGCATACAGTGTGTGAGTGATACATTCTATATGGGGTGATTATATAGGGGAGCATGGGCTTCAGTAGCCACATGGACATGAATGTTTGGACTAACGTTTTTGGGCTCTGTCTGTGCCGTAACACATTGGAAACACCGCTTTGGTCTGGTCAGCAGCATAACAGAAACCTCCTGTATGTGATGTGTCCGCACAGTGCCTAAAGGGCTTGTTAGTGGTGGGACCCCTTATGCTGTGGGTGCAGAATTTCAGATTTCTGGAGACGGAAATGGGCTGGAGGCACCTGTAGAAATGGCTTACTAAATGTAGTGTGTGAACATTAACGGCTGTAGATATGTTGTAACATCAGCTGCTCTCATCTGTTGTATCAGAGCTCTTTGCAAGGCTGGGTCTTTGAGTGATTAAATGTTGAAGTCTGTTGCTAAACTGACAAACTTGGAGTGAACTGAGAAAATAAATTCAATTTACCCTTCTGGATACTCATTAAGGTGATCCCGGGCTTTCCATAAATTAGGCTGTAAGCAGGTATGTCCATGTTTATCAACCTGAATGTATCTGCAATTACTTTTTTACACCAGAATCACTTTAGATACTGCTTTAAGACAGACTACAAGAGAGGTTGTGTGAGAGAAAGAAATGTCAAGAGGGGCAAAGAGAAACAAGAGCTGTGAAGGACATTGCCTGAGTTATATTATGCTCATTAATTCAATTTGAGGCAGGAATGTGTGTAAATAAACCCTGGCAGCTGCAGCAGCTCTCATTTCTGCAGGGCTTTGGCAGGAATGCAGGGGCCAATGGATATGAAATCCTGGCTCTCTTTTGAGAAATTGCAGGCAGACAGCTCTGCAGCCAGAAGAAAGAACAATCTAAGATTTACTGAGAAGACGTAATCACTTTAAGCAGACTTGAAGAGTGTGGAGTTTCAGACATGCAGATTTGGAGGTAAAATTAGTGCAGACAAAAACTAAGTCATTGGAAAACCATGGGCTTACCTAATTCTCCTGGGTTAATGGCATTATTCATGTTCCAAATATTCAGCCTCAAAATGGAGCAGGAGAACTGTAGCTGTACCATTAGGTGTCTTCAGAGTAACCTGAGTCTGGAAATTCACCAGCAATTGTCTGCAGGTAGCGTAGCTGTTTCTGCTATGTACTGAAAGTCAGATGTGCTGACCACATTAAGTGAACTGGCTTGTGTCCCAGCGAGTTTAGTCTTTGGTGCTCTTCCTGGATCTCCAGGAGTGCCTGGAAGAGCATTCCCATCACTTCACATGGTCCGAGAATGTGCCCTCCCCCTGCTCCCCCACCAAAGTATTCAGAGGACAGATCCCTCAATGGGTTCTGCAGAGCTCAGGATGGGGAGAGGGATGGTTCTGCAACAGTTAACAAGCGATGCTGCGTTTTCAGATCAGTGGGGTTTTCAGCTGTTTTTTAAAGTAGTAGTAGTTGCTCTTTGTCTGAAATGGATTTGAATACGAGCTTGATATATCAGCTACATTCAAAAAAAATTTTAAAAAGCGAAAAAAACAACCAAACAATGTGAACAGTCCGTGACCAAAGGAGAATCCTTGGTTTTGCTGGCTTTAATCTAGAATTTTAAATAACAATGTCACACAAAGCAGTTTTAAAGGCACTGAGATGAATGTTTTAATGGCAGTATTAGAGGTAACTATTAGTTGATTATATTTTACGAGATACTTAAAATCTGACAGTTACTTCTTTGATCTATAAAAAAGCAAGATTTTTTCCTCAAGTGGAAACCAGCTTCTAGTATAGGTCTTTTCTTTAATCTCAATTCCATTGTCTTCAAATATTTGCATATCAGAAAATTTAATTTTGTTAAAAGTGTGCTGGCAGGGGAGTTTGTGTGAAAACAAGGTCTAGTAAGGCCAGAACTATAGAGCAAAAGATGTAAATGGAAAAACTTGACCTTAGCAACAATAGTAATAACGCTTAGTATTTGAATGTTCAGTGGGTTTTAGAATAGCTGCTTTGTTTTGCAAATTAAATAAACCAGCGCAAACAAAGGTATTGATGTATTTAATGGTAACTTTTTTCATGTAACGAAATTTGTCAATAATACTTTCAAATTATGTTTCCTAAATAGCACTTTGAAATATTTATGTACTGTGTCTTAACCACTGTCTTTTTCTGTGGTACAGGCACCTATGTATGGCAGATGATAAGCCAGGAGGCATCCAGTGGGTGTCACAAACAATCAGATTAATTATTCGGATCCCAAACTGGCAGCTATTTTGTTAAATAGCTGTGTCTCCGTAGCAGAAGCAGAGCTACATGCAATACATTGATATTGTCAGTTTTTCTTACTACTCTGCAAGGGAATCCATGAACAGAACAGAGGTTTTGTGCGTTTGAATTTGGAGAGTACTGATGGACATTTGAAATACAGGTCACAGAAACAGGGAACTGGAAAAAGGCAGCCCAACGGTCAAGCAAGGATAGACCCTGTCATACATAACACTGGCATTAATTTTGTTGAAAGTGGCAACATGCAGAAGTTTGCTGGTCTTTCAGACAGTTTCATTATAAGCTTGTCATAAATCAGTTTCTTTTACTGTGGAAAGTGTCTACTGGAGAAACAGTGGTCAAAACTCAGGGCAAACTGCTGAGACACTTAGTATGTTGTTTTATGCTCCCCTCTATTTTAAGCTGTTGTTTACATCCAGTGTTGTTATTGCCCCTTTCAGCCGAGCTCACCCTTGACACTGCTAGCTTCAAATATCATCTAATGTGTGATTTAGCAATAGAAGAGCAGCAAGATCTGCTCACACCTGCTGTCTTTCAATAGCTGCCTCTGGGTCAGTAGCCTCTGGCTGGCTTTGCCATTCTTGAGAAACTTGAATTTTAATCATTTGCTCCTGTCAAGAGCAGCATAAGGAACACTCTTTCATCAGTTTCAGTACAGTGAGTCTGAACACACGTGTCCAAGTCCCCTGGAAATCTCTGCTTGCTGCTAGTTTTGGCTGGAATAAAATCAGTTGTGATTTGTATTCTGCCTCTCGTGGGCTTCTCTGCTGATATACAAAGAGGCATCCAGTGTTTAAAATCTGCACGCAGCACAGCCTCACTGCCATGGTTATTTTCTTCCTCCTTCTTTACCCACTGCTGCCCAGCACCCTGGTGTGTATCCCCACATAGGTACACCTGGGTGCCGCCACAATCCTCTCAGGTCACCGTGGCTGTCACCTTGCACCACAACTTTTGTGTACGTTTGGATGCATTTGGCACTTAAAACTTAATTTCTACTAATATACCTGCATTGGTTTGTAGGTAAGATTTTTCTCTTTGTTTCTCTCGTGTCCTGGATTTACACTGTTTTCTCTCTTGCTGCTCAGAGACAGGTGAGGGGCACCTTTTGCAGTGTCAAGTTTGACTCCTTCTTGGCTAGCTCCTTGCAGGGCTGGCAGCCACAGTCCTGCTTCCTGCTCAGCCCCTGAGCCCCTCACACCTGTTCAGGGAACCACCTCCAGGAGCGTCCCATCCCGTGGAAGCTGCTCCTTTGCCCCAGACTCCATTTTCCAGTAGGGCTTCAAAGGAGCAGAAAGGACTTGAGGGAGCAATTTTGTGAGCCGTCCAGCGGTCGCAGCAGGGGATTGAAGGGCATTTTCCAAAATGCCCTCAATTAATTAATGTTGCTGTGGCTAAAAACTTACTGGAGTCTAGGTATAGCTTTGAGTGCTAACACTGCAGGGAAGGCCCTGAAGAGTCATTTCAGCGAGTTCTTTGCTTTATATTTGATTCCTTCCTTTTTGCTTTTTCTTCCGGTGGGACTTAACTAGGACAGGAATCACAGTCTGGCTGAAACAGAAAATTTATCACAGTAGAATACATTACTGAGTTAGAGCTCTTTCTCCCTGCTTAGCTACTGCTGGCCATTTGTGTAATCTGTTAAACAGTTTGGAAAGTTTTAAACTTTGTGCCAGAACTGAGCCATGAAACATAAAAAAATCGCTAGTGCTGTCCTAAACTGAAAAATCAATATGGTAGTCTCAAGTGTGGCTGCACTGCTGTGCTTTGGTTATCATGGTGACGTGATGCAGAGCTTGTCTTTGCCACAGCTGCACTCTGCAGTTAGGATTTAGCATTCCAAAGCCCAGTAAGCCTCCTGTTCTGCCTCCATGGTCTGCCTGTTTCGGGGATTTTTATTTATCAAATCAGATATCCAATGAGGTTTTCTCTGTGTATATTTTTTGAAATGTGGAACTTTCTCCTTACATTGACCAGCATTTCAAATTAAGTGGTTTTTTAGCTGCAAGCCAGTGATGGGTTTGAAACTCATCTTAAGGTTATAAAGCAAGAAGCTGAATTTGATAACAAGGGAGAAGGAAGAGATTAACAGATTCTTATTTTAGACATGGGACAATATATGCTTTCTACCAGGTAATGTTGTCATGTATGCCATTTAAAACACTTGATAGGGATGTTTTTAATAAAATTAATTCCATTAAGAATAGTTTTCATATCTACTAAGGAAGGTGGTGGCTTTCGTTGTTGGAGCCCAAGGCTAGAAGGCTGAGAGAATGGGAATGTTAGTATGTTGAAGTAATTATTGCTGTGATTTTATAGACTAGTAGGTTGTGACCTTTCTCTGCCTCTCACTGGAAAGCTGGAAATTTCCCCCTTTGCAGTAATCAAAATTTCCTATTGCTGAATTCTTATGGTGAAAAGATCCCAAGTAGCTGTTAGCTTTCCTATAGAGTCAGTCTTGTTCTGGGCTTGAGCAGTGTCACTGTAAGGCTTGGGTGGGTTTTAATATGACTTTAATTCTGCCATCGATGTGTGCTTTACAATATGACTGCTACTGTAATTGCATATTTGCCTTCAAACAATAGTTTGCAGTGCTGTGTAATTTTTTTCATTACTTGGGTACATGTGTCATGTTTGATAGTGCTACTTACTGTGCTGTGTGCAAGATGATATATTCCTTGAAATCTTTTGGGGAGTGGTGTGGAATACAGTAACCATTCATGCACACCAAATGTGTCAGACTGAATACTAGAATATAGGATAATTGTGGAAATGTGGTGATTTTTAAGCCTGTCTAAATTAGCTTTCTAGCTCACCACATCATCCCCTGAAGTCAAAGAAATGCTGCAGTACAGAGTCACCATCTAAATTATTAAAATATGTTCCTTGGAGAAGAGATATGTTCATATGTAAGTCTAACTCAATAAAGATTTATTGGATTTTTTGATAGTAGGAACTGAGCAAATAGACAAGAATGGGGGAGATGGAAGGGGGAATTGCAGGGGGATGTATACCAATGATCAGGTGGTGAAAAAGAAACCCATGTAATGAATAATATTTCTATTTAAGTAATATATACATAACATTTTAATGACAGTATCAAAATACTGTACTTCAGCTGTATAAGACTCTTAGGAACTTCACCAGTGCTAGTTCAAGGTAATTTTTTTTAACCTGGCTGTGCCATTTCCCAGCCCTGAACTACTGCTCCAGTTTTGTCTTTTCCCATCCAATGGATGTTGTCTATCCATTTGTCAGTGTTGATTTCCATGTATTCCTTTCCATTTTATTCAAGATATTTAAGGAAGGTGAAATCAAGATCTGATATAGCCACTCCTTATTCTTTCTTGCCATATCCACCATTATTGCCCTCTACTGCTTTTTTCCAGCAGTTCTGCCCCAAATACATTGTTTTCAAATACATCTGTGTCCCAAGTTCTTTTGTAGCCTCTTTTATTTTTTTCATTTCTTTTATTCCATGTTATTGATTTCATCTGATGTTTGTCAAACCACACTGTACTACTCTCTCTTGTCCTTTTTTCCCTGTTGTTTCTTTATTCACTGTAATGTTGGTGACTCCTTGTGCAGTTTTCCCTTCTCTTCAACCAGAACTGTCTCAATCCAGTTCTGTCATCTGCTTATCACAGATCTTGACTAATTCTCAAGCCACGGGCTTTTATTTGTCTTTGTTTTTTGACAATTCTGATCATTGTCTTTGCAGAAGCCACCTCTTGCCACCTCAGTTCATATGGAAAAGAAACCTGATCATAAACAGCAAGTTGGGAGTTATCCTTTAATTATACAAGACACTGCTGAGAGAAAGTGAAGCAAGTCCTGACAGTGTCCCAGCAGAATAGGAACAGAGTAACAGACAGAGCAGAAGCTTCTTAACTATTGACTTTGAGTGTTCTAAGCAGTAGAGGTGTTTTGTGCTGTGTGAGAGGCAGGTGGCAGATACTGCTGCCAGAGAGGGTCCTGGCTGCATTGGTAGCCTGAGGTCACAGGTGCCGTGCAACATCATGACCGTGTTTTCCAGTTACACACTTGGATTCAGGAAAACTAGTGCAATGGATTTTAAAATATTATTTCTCTGTACTTAATTTCGTAAAGTACATGTTAGACAGTTCTTCATTCAAATCTAAGGTTGACAAGTGTTTGTAATTAGTGTTCAAAATAGATGTACATCTTCCTAATAGTCTTCACCCACGTTTTGGCATAAACATGTGTTGTAAAACTTTGTCAAGGGGAGAAATACATCAAAAGGGTTAAGAATCCATAAGAGATTAAGGATCAAATGGCTCCACAGTGGAAGAGGGAACTCAAAACTGAATAATGCTGTGAGCTTTCTTGGAACAGAGCACTGCCAGCTGCTGTTATAATCCCATCACTCTCAACAGGCACAAAGCAAGTCTGGGACAATTGTGTCTCTGGGTTCAGTATTAAATGAGCTACTTTTGAAGCTGGCATGCAGGGTTATGTCATCCTCTTGATGAAGTGGCCTGTAGTGTCCATGCTTTACACATCTGTAACTACTTAGGAACGCCCCTAAAGTTTTCCAAATGTTTACAAACCACGGGATGATCGAGAGAAGAGAAAGGATAGGGGAATGGGAGCACTGGATTTTATTATGAATAAGCTTGCAGTCTCGAGGATAGTAAATAACTTCAGAGGAGAGACTTCTGCTCTGACTAAGCACTTTACTTTTTCTTTTTTTGGAAGCTAATCTGCTCAGTACCGTGTCACTGGATCTCCCTTTGCATGGCTTGTACCAAGCAGACATCTGGACTTAGGCCTCTTAAGAGGCAGCATGCAAACTCAGCACACTAATGGTAGATGCACGGTAGGATGTTCATACAGTTGTCAGTCTTCTCACAGGTACACTGGGGTAAGCTGAGAAATGCAGGCAGAAATAGGGGAGTGTGAATACCTGAAGGGCTTAGGCTTGCTTTTTGGAAATCACTTCCCCCCCACTTGATTTTTCCCTTCTCTACCCATTATCTTTCCTCTGCTCCTCCCAGTGACTATCTGCTTCTTTCAGTGCTTGCATTCTTTTGCTTGGAAGAGACCAGGAAGCAGGTTACCATTTCCCACCAAGCTTCATATTCTGAAAAGAATAAGGCAGAGGCCAGCCCATTGCTCAAGCTTGCAGGTCCTGATGAGATTTGATGAGAATCTTAGTGCAGCAAAGTGTAGTGTGGGAAGCAGTAGTGCAGAGTAAAGTCTTTGAGAACAAGTTCATACTTCAATGCATGCCCTGATAGTTTTGCTGAAACTGCCCTGGTGTATAGATTGGACTGGAGCAATGACTGGATCAATTATCTCTTTTCCAGGAACAGTCTGTAATGTTATTTTCCCAATGCTGAATCCTTTAATTTAAGTCTGGCACTATGGATCTATATCAGGAAGTGCAAGCAAGTCAAGGAGGCTTCTACAGAGCTGTGAAACAGGTTCTGGAACTCACATTGTCCTTCTCTCCTGTAAAACTATAATCCTCCCTCTACCTGAGGTGCCTGCCTCTTTCTGAAGTGCTTCTTGCCATGGCAAAGAATCCCCTTTCCTTTCCAGAACAGGTACAAAAGCAACTTACTGGTCTGACTGGAGCCATCCTGAGTCTTCACATGTGTGGGCTGAACTCTGCCACCGTTTTGGGTGCCAAAATGTCTCTCATTCCAACTCGGAATCAATTCAAGAGCAAAGGTGTAGTTTGACACCCAGCTGCCCCTGTGCACTCTGAATAACTTCCTGCACCTATTCTTTCTGAAATAGTAAAATGGAAAGGCATAATTTTAAAGGTGATTCAGGCCATTATTCCCTGAGGAAAAACACGGTTTAAACTCACATTTGCAAATGCAACTTGGAGTTAACGAGCATTTTTGTATGCCCTTGTGTCTGCTGCTCAAAGCTATGCTCTTTCTATGTTAATTATCTCCTTCCTTGATTGCTCCAAACTGTACTATTTTGATATCACTAAGTCCCAAATCATACTTGTAGTCTTTCCAAGCTTCAGCACCCAAAAATTCTCATTTTAACCCATTAATCTGAACCTGCATAATTTCAAATTCCTCCTCAAGCTCCTCATGTACTGTTTCTAGTTTTGGCAACTCTTGCCAATTTATTATAAGCAACATGAGCCTGGCCTTTGCTCAGGAGGCTGCAGGAACAGGAGAAAACTTGCAGTATACCCCCTCTGCTTTCATATGCTTTGGAAACTGAGTGAATCTGCACCTGGTGTACTGTAGCATGAAGGAAGTTGCTCTGTTCATCAGGCAAGGATCCCATGTCTTCACAGTTGTTAGTGATAAGTCATTGAATATATGAACCCCTATGCCTTTCTGTTATTTGATGTTATTTTGGACAGGTGACCCATTTAACACATAAGACAATTCATCTTTTAAGGGTGGCTTCAGGCCATGCTAAGAATAAAAACTTTTTGTGTAAGTATAGAGAAAATATGTTATTCTATGCCATAGAGCCTAAAAACTAGTCTGTGCTGTAAGCTTAGTTATCCCACTCTGGTGTCAGAGGGCTTTGCATCCACCTACACGTGAGATGGCTTAAAGTTAGTGCTGATGTCTCCATGCTAGTGCAGAAACCAACTTTGGCCTCTCTAGTGTATCACATCAAACAGTGTTGTGTTTTGTTCCTCTCCCTGGTCATGCCAGTACAGAATACCCTGCCTGTGCACCCTGAGTTACTTGGTGCCCCATACCTGACATAGGAGATGAAATGACTGAAGCAATGGAGGAAGATACTTCAAGCTTAGTGCCATACTGATTTAGCAACATGGGTGAAACTTTGCCATCTGCTTCCACCTTCTGTGGCAGGCCTATCAGTGTTCTAGGTTCCCAGTTTCTTCTTGTTAAGCTCCCTTTCACGTTACAGAAGGCTGATAGGATGCTTGGTGTTAACCTTCTGGCACTGTCAAGTCCTGGCTTGGGTTAGGTCTTCTCTTAGGCAATTCTGCACAAGAGCACAGCATGTTGCTGTATGTGAGAACATCTGTCAGTGTTGTTTGGGTATCTCCAGGAGAGGGTCCAGAATGAGAACACAGACTACTTAAATTTTGTCATTGAATTGAATGATGGTTTATAACAGATCTTTCAGTATTGGCCACCTTTTTGTTTCTTGTAATTCACCACCAATGTCATGAGTATTTAACATTTAGTTTTATAGTTTCTGAAGCTCAATTGTGTGACTTCCGATGCTCCATTTCTGAGGCTTTGTGAATAGTCCAGAGACGACTACACTACTGATCATTTTCTTTAATATCACTCTAGGTCCTGCCAACTTTCCAACTGAAACACAGTTTAATAAAATACAACCATGAATGTAGATTTCTGCTTTTGTCTTTGCTCCTGAAGTGTGTTGTAATTTCAGTTTATGTAGGTGTCAGATAAGCTCCTCCTTTGCTCAGTCATTTGAGTTCTGTCTTGACTCCAAATGATATGTTCTCTGAACTTTGACCTCTTCTGGCTGGTTGAGGTTTTTTTTCACTTGATCTTTTGCATGGTCAGATGGTCCATATAAATTTGCACAGGGCAGTTGAAAGTCTGACTGAAACTAAAATAGTGTTAAATCAGGGGCAATGTTAATTCAGGGAGAAGCACTTTGCCAATGATCAGAAATCGCCTCCTGTGAAGTCAAACCAAGGTGAGATCTGACCTTTTATTTGAAGGAGGAAAAGGCTAGTGCATGTTCTTACTGTGTTTCCAATTAATAAATGTTTTAAAGACAAATAATCTGCACTACAAAGATTTTCTTTTCAGTGGGTGTTTCCAGAGTCAGAGGAAACTCTAGTAGCCAAGGTTTATGCTATAATACACAAGGTGTATCAGGGGTTTTAAAATAGTCCTAGAATCATAGAATAGCCTTGGGAGGGACCTTAAAGGTTATCTAGTTCCAACCCCCCAGCTGAGGATTGGGGCACCTTTCACTAAACCAGGTTGCTCAGAGCCCCATCCAGCCTGGCCTTAAACACTTCCAGGAATGGAGCATCCATAGCCCCTCTCAACAACCTTTTCCAGTGCCTCACCATCCTCACAGTAAATAATTTCTGTAGAGAATCCTAACATCTAATTTAAACCTGCATTCTGTCAGTTTGAAGCCATTCCCCCTTGCTCTGTCACTACAAGCTCTTTTAAGTAGTCTCTCTTCTTGTCTTTCTTGTAGGCTACCTTCAGAGGCTGCCAGGCTGCAGTTAGGTCACCCAGAAACCTTCTCTTTTCCAGGCTGAACAAATCCCAGTTCTCTCAGCCTTTCCATGTAGGACAGGTGATCCATCCCTCTAAACATCCTGGTATCCCTCCACTTGACTCACTCCAACAGGTTCCTGTCCTCCCTGTGCTGGGAGCCCAGAGCTGGATGCAGCACTGCAGGTGAGGTCTCAGCAGAGCAGAGCAGGGGGGCAGAATCCCCTCCCTGGCCCTGCTGCCCACGCTGCTTTGGATGCAGCCCAGGACACCACTGGCTTTCTGAGCTGTGAGAGCACGTGGCTGCGTACTTGCACCCCCAAGTCCTTGTTTATCGGGGTACACCTTACTTGACCTTTGTGTCTTGAACCAATTTATTTATTGAAAGTAATTTTCCACTGTGGTCAAACTTTGTGTTTGAGTCTCTCTTCTGTTGATTATTTATCTCACACATGAATCTACCCTGCAGCCTTTTCATTCCAAGGGCACCTGAAGGGGCACTTGGAACATCTCTTCTCCGTCCACCTTCTTAGTTCAGTAAAATGTGAGTGAACCTGAACGACTGCCAAGATGGGGTCTCCTGCCAAACTTCTTTGAGTTCAGCCAGTATATTCCAAAGTTTAAGAAAACTGCTGTTAGGATTTGCAGCTGGAATGACAGAGTAGTTTAAAAGTCACTTTGTTATATCAAGACAGTATGATGAGTGGTGAGAAGTCTGCCAGAAGAATGGTACTGCATCCCTGGAAATGAATCATCTTTCATCTCTTGCTAGGACATGCTGAGGTCAGCAGCCTTGTTTTTACTGTTTTCATCATCTTTGCAGACTAGGGTTTGAAAAGGGGAGAAATACCTGGCTTTTACACATGCTAGATCATTTTATTGATACTTTTGATGGGTTCAGAAGCTCAGTTGCAATGGGTCCACATGGCCTTGAGGGGTTCTTGGCCTCTTATATCGTAGTCCTCCTATCAATCTTCATATTGTTTAGAGAAAAATATATTGGTGAGAAACTGGGCCAAGCTAAGAGCCCTCTGGAGAGGGACAGTCACTGTCTGAGCATGAATTCATGCCGTTGTATGAACTCTGGATTGGGCTGAATGTATTGCAGCCCAGACTCCTGTGAGGTGCATGAAATCTGTGAATTCCAGCATGATTAAGAGGAGAAGCCTAAAGACAAGTCAGTAGTCTGCGGTGCAGAAAGTAAGCAAGCAGGTCATCAAGTTTTACAAACCTAGACAAATTGCTGAGCCTGTTCTTTCTGTGCAGCTTAGACACGGCCATTACCTCTAAATAGGAGATTCTCTTGTAGGTCACAGGGTGTGTTTGTTACTGTATTTTGATAGTTTGACAGAGTAATTCTGCCTATTCTCTTCCATACATTTTGCATAGTTCAGGTGCTTCTCAAGTGGAGGTGTTGGCTGTTCTTTATTGCAGAGTAAGGGCGGCGTTGCCAAATGTAGTTAGTGTATCTGCTATGGGTGCCTTAAATTGGGGAAGCACTTCTTTCTCAGTAGTTGTAACAGCAGTACAATACAAAGAGGAATGCACTCTACTTGGAACCAAGTCTCTGGAACATTTCTAAAATCATGGTAGTAGGTAGGAGCTTACTCCTTAGCAACAGGATCAGTTTGCTTGGGGGATCAGAACGCCTACTGCACCACTCTGTGCAGAGTAGTACATTTTTCTGTTAATTACTTGTAGTTTTGAACCCTATATAGCCATTTCATGGTATCCTAAAATACCCTGAACTGGAAGGGACCCACAAGGATTATCGAGTCCAGCTCCTGGCCCTGCACAGGACAACCCAAAGAATGACACCAAGAGCCTGAGAACCTTGTCCAAACGCTTCTTGAACATTTGATTTTTCATGTGGGATTTTTACTGACAGATGTTAATTGTAGTGATTTGATGGCACTGTTCCTTGCTGAAGCTTTGCTCTACCTGCAGCTGTCCTTTTTGGGCTGTATTTAACTATAGGATAGTCTATGTTAATTTTGAATTGGAAAAAAAAATCTTATGCTTAGTTTTACCATTCTTTGTAAAACCTGGGAATACTTTCAAATATACTTAAAAAGTTATATAATTTCTGCTCCAAAAATTAAAACTCTGAGGACCTTTTTTCTGCCTTATCCTTCTGCAGACATGACCTAATTAAAGTCACGTAATGATTCTTGTTTAAAAAAAATCCTCTATATGAATGCAAATAAGTGAGAATGAAAGGATTTAACTGGCTTATTGTGTGAGGACACAGACCTATTGAGTGCAAAGTCAGTAACCCTTTCATCTCTGTACTCTGCACTTTAGGTATAACTTTCTAGAGACTCCATATCACCTAGCTGACGTCTTGCCCTGGAAGGGAAGGGGAAAAACAAGAGCAGAGGTGGGATGAGGACAGCAGGCCAATAGCTATGTGTCTGTCTCTGCAGTCATAAGGAGGCTTCTACACAGGAAGTTTCCACTCTCAGGGCTGGCTTTAAATAAAGTGTGTGGGATTTGTGGGTGTTGTGTTTGATTTGGGTTTTTTGGTGTTTTCTTTTCCTGGGATATGAAGTATTAAGTCTAATACAGTTCGTTTGCAGTGAATTTTGGTACAGGGAGTGCTCTTCCAGATAGTTTGCGCATTGTGTAGTGTTGATCATGGTTTATAATGAGCCTTCAGTTCTTCTCAAGGGCCTTCAATTGATGTCCTCCCTAATTACATGTCACCCATCAGCATAAGGCCCTGAATGGGGGGACCATATAGCTTTTATCTTTCTTTTTCTGGTATTCAGAGCCAGAGCTGAAAAAGGCAGCACGGTCCTAATGCCTGTTTGACTCAACGCTTCAGGCTGGCTAGGATTGAGGAACCGCAGCCCTTTGAGCAGGGCCGAGCATTTCCTCAGTGGTGCAGTGCTGGATGAGTGTACCTATCACCGGGAGAAGCTTCTGTGCTACTGTGGCTCTGGAATATTTATGGTAAAGCATGGTGCTTGCCTTGCTTGGCATTTTGTCACTGTTATCCCTGATTCTGTGCTCTGGAGAGACATGAGGACAGCAGTGACCTCCAGCTGGTTGATGCATTGACATTGCATAGATTGCGTGGGTCTTCTGCAGCAGAGCTGATTGTATCCATAAATGCATCTACACAAGTGGGAGAAATAGCTCTACTGTAAGAGAACCCATGCAGTTTTTGATAGGTTTTTTTTAAATACTGTAATGTTTTTTGGTTTGCAAATTTATTAATATCATGCTTTTCATAGCAGAGAAGAAAATATCTCTTACCTCTTTTATGCTTGTCTTTGGGGCATCTGTTACTGCTTCAGGCTAGAGTTAACAGGTAAAACCTCAGGAAAAAAATGAAAGAGTTAACATGTAAAACCTCAGGAAACCACTACTTCAATATTTCCAGAAGTAAAAGAAATAATGATTTGGATGCCAAAGAAAATAGCTTTTTTCCTTTTAAAAATAAGGATTTCTAATAGAAATAATTGAGTCCCATGGCAAATCTGAATTATTCAATCAGGTTTGCTTAATTTGATCTTTAAAACCATTTCCCTTCCTATTTGCCAACTGTCAGACAGAGAAATGCTGATGATTTTAAAGGAAAAGTAAGACCCTAACTCAGAAAAAAAAGGGCTGAAGAACTAAATTCAACAGTGTGATATTTGTGTGCTTGAAATTCCCTTGAATAGCTTATTTGTATTTTTGCCATTGTTATCAGAATGAGAATGTTATAAACAGAAAATCAGAAGTCTTGGGGAATAAACACGCATTCTTTTCTCTGAATTCTGGCTTTCCAGATTCATCTTCATACTGTTCTATATTTTTCACATTATGGGGAAAATATACTGTGAAAAACTGAAACCGTGTGAATTAATGACACTTTAACAAATTATAAGGTTTCATAGAGGAGCTTACTGGTTAAACCACAGAGTCATGGTCTGTGGAGCAAAAATGGCCTCTTGGCTTTAAAAGTGTCTCAAAGCAGGTTACATACATTTGCATGTCTCCAAATGATAATTTCTCTAGCTGAAAATAGGTTACTAGAGGCATACTCCAGGGAACTGATCTTGTTAATAATACATATATAAATAATTTGAATGAGAATATCAGATTTAAGATTGTAGTAAATGTTAGCTGATTATACTGAATTTAGAGGAAGGGAATAGCAAGCATTTCAGAATTTATGTAACCCTATTCAGAGGGATTTGGGATCTTTTAAGTGTCTTAGTCATTCAGTGGAAAACGTGCTTTAATGCAAACAGATGTAAAACAATGAGTCTAGTGGCAGCCACAAAAAGCAGAGTATGCATAAAACAGAACAGTCATGAAGTTCACTGACCAGACACAAAATTAGGGTTTACTTTACATCTGCGTAGCTGGGAATACAAGCCCGGTAGAGCTGTGCAGGACAAAGTCAGAGGAGGGGATTAATGCTAAGAGAGAGACAGAGGAAAGCTCAGTACAAATCTGGTTGTACAGTGTGTTGCTGGATCACGGGAAAGGCAGATTTCAGTCACATGACACACATGCAACTAAAAAACCCTCCAAGAGTGAGCTCATAGGATTT
>VYZR01050604.1:3657-31535 GCA_013400675.1 Oxylabes madagascariensis | reverse complement strand
CTCTATCTAGTTCTATGTCTTTAAAATTAATCTCTTGAAACTGCAGAGGTTTAGTGAGATCTCTTTGCAAAGGTTTTATTTTATGTGGTACTAGTAAAGCTTGCATGAGTTTTGTTGATCAAGAAATACAGCTTATGTGTATTTCACTCTGTTTAAATGCAAAAGCACNCAGGATATTTGGTTGTCTGGGTTTGAGGGGGAGGGGGCTGACAATTATTTTCTAATATTTTAAGGTAAATTCTCCTCCTTTATTCTTTATTCTCCTCCTCCAAATTCTGTTGACTAAAATCCATGGTTTCTGAGGTACGTCACTGTTCCCTTCCCCATTGTGAAGGGGAGAGTGTGTTTATTTATGAAAGCTCTGTCAGATTAATTCAGGGAGAAGAGGGGGCAGGGGGAAGAAGGGGGAAAGAGGTTCCACAAGAGTAGCTTTAAAAATGCTTTGAAAGCTATTTTAGGAATGGTGATGCCGGAACTCACATACATAGAGAGAGGCATCCTTTGGATGTAAAGCAATATCCTTGTGGCAAGCAGTAAGAAATGAAAATGGTTTATGTCTCTAAGAAACAATCTCAGTAATTTTGCTTATGTTTTGTCTATGCTGTAAGAGCATATTGTTTCTCGAGAAGCATAGTTGTAGCTTAATTGTATAATTGGAATTTAAATACACATCGTAAGTGTAGCTCATTTATTTGCACTCTTGAAAGTGAAAGTTGGTGCAATGCTGGAGATGGCAGAGTGGAAGCTGCAAAGCATCTACTCTTTCTCATTTCTAGAGAGTAAGAAATTTCCCCTTTCTACAACTGGACTGTGAGCATTGGCAGATAGGCCAGCCTGTAAGTGATGGAGCAAAACATTGCAGGCTCAGTTTTGTTGCTTTTCCAAGCTCTGTTATGCAGTGATTTTTTGTCACTTTGCAAAGACAAGAACTTGATCAGTTCAGTTTAAAGGGAGAGTTGAACCATCATGGGTTCAGCAGGAGGTGTCATGAAAAGTTCAGGAAGTAGGTGAAAATAATGACATTTGCCTCCCTGTGCTGGGAAAACAAAATTCATGTGAGCCAAGGGACAGAACTTCTCGTCATGGTGGTGTCTGCACTTTGTTTCCTTTCTCCCTTAGCTAGTCTTTCTCTTTTTCTTTAATAGTTCTCTTCTGTTTATCCAGACTCTCTGTGTGTGATGCAAGTAACAGTGTTGTTCCTATGCGAGGAAATCTTTTTGACAGGGTCTGTTGAGATAGGACAAGGTAACGTTTGAAACTGAAGGATTGATTTAGATTATTTTGAAGGGAGAGGTTTTTTACAGTGAGGCTGGTGAGACACTGGAACAGGTTGCTGTGAGAGGCGATGAATTCCCCATCCCTGGAAACATTCAGGGCCAGGTTGGATGAGGCTCTGAACATCCTGCTCTAGTGGAAGGTGTCCCTGCTCATTGCAGGACAGACTGGACTAGGTGGCCTTTAAAGGTCCCTTTGAACCCACAGCTATTCTATGATTCTATGATTGAGGCCATATAAGGGAGGAAAGTTTAATGTAAAAGCTGATCCAAAGAAGTCTGTATTATGGTTGAGGAGCCCTGTTCAAGCAGTTTGGACTCCAGCTCTTGCTGTGTATTTCTGTTTCTTAGGCTTCTATCAAAAACTGAATTCAGTAAAGGCTGACTTCTTCTCTGTGACTCACTTCTATTGATTTAAAAATGAAATCGATAGAAAAAAAGGTACATATGCCAAAAACCTTCATGATTTGAAATGAAAGGCAATTAAAACATGATAATCTGGGCTAAAGTCATTAGAAGAGATTTATGCTCTAATTAATCTACATATCTTGTTTCTATTAAGCTTTTTCCTAATATAATAAAACCAACTTTGTTATTCCACTCTGACCTTTCCTCAACCAAATTTCTACTGCCTCAAAGTCAGGAGTCTAACTGCTGAGGGTTTTTTCTTTTCTTCCTGTCTACCTCAGGACACATGGAGCTCCACAAAGAAGAAACTGTCAGGACGTTGACATTAAATGCAGTGTTTTTGGCGTGACTTCTTTTCTCATATTTGGAAGATAAGAGAAAACATGGAAATTAAAGACATATTGTTGTCATTCTTGCTATTTATCTGATCCTGGACAAAAATTTTTAATGTTAGAGTGGTGAGACCCCAGTGAACTAAATGCTGGAAAAGTGGAAAACAGAGAGTAGAAAAACAAGTCTTCTACCAATAATTTTGTCCCTAATGTTTCATGAGAAACATGAAATGAATAAATATATAAATAAATTCCTATTGAAATATAAAATAGGAATAAGACAAGGGAAATTTTGAGGAAATAGCCATGTAAGAGAGTACAAGCAAATGCCTATCTTGACAGGTACCATTTCTTTTATACTGGCATCTGTGAAAGGTAGCATGGGAACTTTAACCTAGCAAAATTATGTATAGTGTTGAGATATCTTCGTAGATATTTGTAAAATGCAGTTAGTTTTAATTTGTAAACATCTGAAATATGGCAGTGGGGGAAGTCTGCATACCTTTTAAAATCTAATTAGAACATCCCTTTTCTTTCCTTGTCCAATTTTCATTAAAAGCAGATGCACATTTTTTAATTAAGCTCTTACAACTGTCTTATCGTGTTTGACTGGTAGTCTCAGGCTTTATATTTTTCTCTTGGTTCATCTCATAATCTTCCCTCATCCCTTCTATTTGCTTATTATGATACGATTTCTCTATTATTAAGATTTTCCTCAGAAATTTTGAAATCCTATCTTCCCACCCTTGCTGGCTATTGCAGCCTAAGTACCACAGCTGCCAAGAGACTGTTTGTGCCTGTCTCTTCAAGATCCTGACATGTCACACTGTGAACTGTCTCCTCCTTTATAATTTTTGTTGCCCAGGGACATTCGGTAAGAGTAAGCTCTGCTTGCCCCTTCTGTTTTCCACAGTGAGCAAATGTCTCATTAGCAGCTGCTCATTAGCTGTTCCCTGGCTGTTTGTGCCAGCCTGAAGTACCTGGCCGGCTCTGTAAGTGGTTTTAAGTGCAGTCATCCCTTGTCTGCACAAAGCAGCGATGCTGTGTTGAGACCATTAAGCTTTTAACTGTGTCAGTGGTTTGTCTTTTTTCTTGGCTGGAATCGCACTTGTCTGTATGTTTCCATAGTTCTGTCACTTTTGCAGTGTGATGCTGAATGGTAATTCCTAATCCATGGGCAAAATGCTCTGGGGCTGTGAACGTGTGGGATCTCTGAGGGTAAACTCCTGGGGGAGGAAGGCACGCAGCATGGGCAGTGGTACAGCTGCCGAGGGCTTGGGCTCTGCAGTCAGAGGATCAGGCCATGGCTGCTCTCTGGTGACTCCAGGTGATGGCTGCTGTTTGAGACAGGGCTGATGGCACTGCTGCTGATGTGCTCTGGTTCCCTGTTAATTTTTTTTTCTTCTGTTTAGTGAAAATGCAGATATTAGCATGTCCCGTGGGTTGTGATAAACTGGGCTGTCTTCCTGAGGTGAGTCTGAAGGTGCAAATGATAGAAACTCATCTACTTTTCTTCACAATCTCTGTTAACAACATGTACTTCCACTTTCAAACAGGAGCACACTGAACTGGGCATATAATAACCAGTTCAAATGTGTAAGAGCTTGCAGATTGCAGCAGTTCAGAGATACAATGTTAAAGAGAATGGGATTAATTTTATAGACTGGGAAAAAAAATGGCTTTTCTACCATTTTTTTTCCCCACAATTTTTTTAACCATGTTTTAGCAAATCTTAAGTTTTAAAATGAAATGGGGCATGTTTGTGTGCTTTGAGATGATCCTGTTTCTGCCTTGTAACAACTGGTTTGTAACTCCACAGGGGAGTATTTAAGCTGGTCAAGGCTGTTTGAAAAGATTCTTTAATGATGTGCCACCTCTTTCGTGGGGAATCTGCAGTATTTTATTAGGTTTTTTTAAAAACATTCTTGTGTATTGATTGGCTGGAGGAGGTTGGTGTCTTGACTCTGCCCTGGAAGAAGAGTGAAGAATTTACTGTAAATGTGCTTTGATTGAAGCTCTGCAGCTGCTGTGATTTCTCTGGTGCAGAAAGTGCTGTGTGCGCCTCGGGGTCTGTCAGTCCTGACAATACACTGGTCATGTTATCTGCACATTCGTTTGCTGGCATCTTTTTTGAGTGTGTGGGTCAAGCAAAAGCTTGGATACTTTCCTTCTCCTTTTGTCTAATTACCTGTGCCAATCACATGCTTAAGGAAGACTGGAGATCACATCACTACCAATCCATGACCATGAGATCAAATCCAAATGGGAGACCAATAACCAAATAAAGCAAAGTTGAAGATGGGAAGGAGATACAATTGCAGTAGCAGTGAAGACAGAGGATAAAACCATGGTAAGTATATGAAGCCATTGGCATAGATTGATAGCAATTGAGATGTTTGAAGGAATTTAATGACAGGAAAAAAAGACTTCTGCAGGAAGACTTATTTTGGGTTTTTTGCTTCACTTTCTATCAGATGAAAAACTAGGTACAGGGAGCTTTCCAGGATGGAGATCAGACGAAAGATTGACAGGTAGGAGACAGAGGAAAGGGGAGAGTAGAAAGAATCTTCCTGCTGGTAGTTGAGTTTGGTAATAAAAGAAGAAACAAGAGGAGTCCAGGAACTGCTTGACAGGGGATGCACAGCTCTTTTGAAAATGGTTTTGGTGATGGAGTATGGACTGTCCAGTGCACTTAACCTATCCAGAGGCATGCTGCTTCCAAACTTTCACTGCCTGCCTTAGTTGCTGACTCCATACTGATGAGGTGTCTACAATGCTTGCCTGCAAACGTGTGGGCTCTTGCATCAGCACTGCCGTTATTCCATTTTTTCAGCTTCCTCTCTGTGAAGACTTTCTCATTAGAGTTTAGAATTAGTTCAGTATATGGATAGTGATTTCTCCACTCCAGAGCTGTTTGACCAAAGTCTTACTGAAAGCCTGCGCCCTATAAAACAAGGGGCCTAACTATGTCATCTGCTGAAGGAGCTGGCTGATAAGCTGAGTAGATCAGATCTGCACAGCTCTGTGTGTGCACACAACCCTGTCCAGGGCTTTTCTGAAACACCCTCTTCCCTGCACATTCAGTCCCTCCCCCTGTGCCTGTGCACAGGAGAACATGAAGGACAGACACATCCTCCTGATGTGAGAAAGATGCGATGTCAGGGTGGTAAAGCCTGAAATAATACTGTTGCTGTGCATGCAATCTTGTGCAGCAAACACAGGAAAAATGGACTGTGTACAGGGTTGCTTGCACACACAAGGCATCCACTCCATGCCTCTGCGATGGCTGCAGCAGAGGGGAGGGAAGGGGAGCTGTGGGGACAGGGAGAGCACAGCCACAGGAGGAGGTGCTGCTGTGGAGCAGTGCTGCAGGGTGAATGTTAGCCGTGGCCTTGTGGCTCATACCTCACCCATATTCTAGTGCTGCTCGATTGCAAGAGGACCCTGGAGGGGTGGAAACGATGCCATACAAGGTTTTAATCTGAGACACTGCAGGCTTGGCTTCCAGAGCTGCCAACCTCTCCCGTCTCCTCTTTTCTTGAGCCTGAGTTGCAGCATCACAGGCTCATTTATAAAAGGGTGTCACATTACAGGGGAAAGTTTGATTCATCATAAACAGCAGCCCTGTGCTTCAGCAGATATTTTGTGAGTCTAGTGAGCCTAAATCAAGACCGTGTGGATTAAACTGTCCCTCTGATTTCCTAGCTCACTTTCTGGGGATGTTTGTCAATCTAAAGCCCTTTTACAGCCTGGAAAATACTGTATTTTAATAAAACTCCTTTGAAATCCTTATCCATTATCTTGGCATCTTGTAGAAGGTACAATTATGTCACAAAGTTTGGTTGAGCAAGCCTTGTTCAATGGATGACAGCTTCCAATCCTCTTCAGTAAATAATGGTTCCATTTCTGTAAGGTTTTTTTCCTTTTCCTCTTCCTATTTGTTATCTCAGGCCAGGGAGGAGTGTATATTCCTACCAATCTGAGTTTAAATGAAGCAGACAGCTAACTTTGATTTGCTTCTGTTCCTTCTCATCAAACTAGCTTGCATTAATCATACTAATAAAAATGGCATTAAAATTATCAAGTTTTAAAAAGGCACATGACCCACCAAGTTACAAGTCATCCTGTATGCATATTAATTACAAGTTGTCTAAATTTTAGTGAAAGCTCAAAGGAATCACATTTTTCCCTGCATGTTGGCTTTAATTTGGAAAGTTCCCTTGTAATGGAAAATGTCTCCCATCCTAGTATTGTTCTCTAATCACAGTATGCTTTAATTTTGACGGATGACCCCCAAGTGCTTTAAATCCACTAAGATTTGCGGTAATTATAATTCTTTTAAATACTTTGTTTCCGGAACTATGCATGGTAACATCCACCTATCGTCACATGGATTTCTCATGTGATTACTCATTCTTGCAAAAAAAAAAAAATCAAGTAATTTGTATTGAGAGCTTACCTTTGCTGCTGTGTGGTGGAGGGAGCATGTTATCATTTATCTCTTTTTAGTCACTGCTCCCTTTTGAGTCATTGTGCTCTAAAGAGGTGCACATTTTTCAGGAATGCTGGAAGCCCTTCCCCTCCCTCCCCAGTCTCCAAGCAGCAGTATTGTCCCAACAGGAGAGACAGAAAGTCACTTCATCCACTCTGAATGCTTGCCAATGGACACAGACGCACAAGGTAGAATTCACCAGGAAATTTTTTTTCTCTGTTTCATGCTTCCCTCTCCATTTTCTTTTTATTGCAATGTTTCACCTTACAATGTTTGTGATATAATATATAATGCTTGCATGCACAAATCTAGTGTATATTTTCAGTGCAGAATATTTATTTATTTAGTGGTTGTGCAAAACAAGACCAAGTGTTGGGATGTTAATTTCTTGTCATCCCCCCCAAGCTCCAAGCAAGGTTTTTCTCTCCTCCTGAGTCTGACCTTTGCAGAGCAGCATATCCTTTCTCAGTTGTGTTTCACAGCGATGCTGATGGTTTGCTGCTGTTTGCTCAGCTGCTTGTGCTGTCCTGTACTGTTTCCTCTACCACCAGCCTCTGTTTTATTCCTAGTCAGAACTTGCATGTTTAGTCTGGTCTTTGCTTTCTAAGACCTCTCTCCTGTCGTTTCCTGTTTTGGTGGTTTCAGGTTGCACCTTTATTTTCTGAAGCACATTTCCCCCTCCTTTGCTCTTTGTCACCTGCATCCCTTGGCTCACTGATGTGTCTGATGAGGCATTCTCTCCCAACTTCCCATCGAAGCCTCTCTCTACAAGGTTTCCTCCTTGTCCCAGCCATCTGCCGGGAGCCAGAGCAGTGCCGAAGGGCAGGATGCTCAGTGCTGCTGAGCAAAGGGCTGCCTGCCCTGCAGTGCACCCAGGTCCATGCGCCCCTCAGTGCAGGGAGAGGCAGTGGGGCAGGGGGAAGAACATCTGGCACTCAGGAACAGCTGCCAGACGCAGGGGAAGCAGCAACAGACTTGTCTTATGGCAGAGGGTGTTTGGAGGAGCAGGCTGTGATCCAGCACATGCCTCTTTCTGACAGACACATGTGAGGGAGGCCTGGAGCTCCATCAGACATTGGGACTGATGTGGGAGATGCTCAGTGTAGCTCAGAGTGCCATCTATGGAGGTGTCCTTGCCTTCCACAGGTATGATGTTTGCTGGGCTTTTCTCTCATTCATGGCTGGTTTTACCCTTTATTTCAGAGGCGACAAAGCCCCAGCCCAGCAAAACAAGATGGCAGGTCTGTACCACCATTTGCCAGTGTCTGGATTTAGAAAGTGAGACCAGGAGGGTCCTGGCTTGAGTAACTAGGGGAGAAAAATGTTTCCTTTCTGGGCCAGTTAATAATCAGGTCATATTAACAAGTGAAATTTGATTAGGCTTCTGATTAGGAAAGAGTAAGCCAGGAGTTTGAAGCTTGTTGTGTCAACAGAACAGATTAGCTTGAGTCTGATGTTCTGCTTTCAATAAGGAACTGTTAATAGAATTACAGTGTCTGACTTCCTCAGGAGGTTCTGACCAGGATACTGGGCTTTGAGCAGTTGCTAAGTACCACAGGATACCCTGGGACTTTGTAAACAGCCAGGCAGAAGGCTACCAAATCATTTAGTTACAATAAACAATGATAATAAGGGAGTAGGGAAATCTCTGTCTTTAATGAATGAGGTAAAATTTGCATGTTGGGAAAATACCAGTAGGTTGCTGTCATTTGCCTGAGGTGACCAGTTGGAAGGGCAGGTGTCCTGCTGAGGGGCCCTGAACCCACTGTTGTACAAGGCTTTATTTGCAGAATAGTCCAGTTCAATGCTGAAAAAGTTCTGAACAATTCTGACAATTGACCCTTTTTGCTGGAAAGCATTGAGATAATGTCACCCACGCCTTGTGAGTGGGCTCATTGCACGCAAGGAGAAACTGCCAACGTGATGTGACCTTGAATGGTAATGGTGTTTGGGATCTTACTGAGAACAGATTTTAGAAGGAGAAAATAATTCTTGTAAATTTTTCATTTAATTTTTTATTGAGCTTGGCTACTTTCAGCCAGTTCTGAGAAATGGTCCCGCAGCAGATCTTCACAAAATAAACCATTGCTGTTTTGTCATACAAAACGGTGTCACAAAAAATCAGGGTACCGACTGTTGAAACCATATTGTAAATGCCTAACATTTAGAAATATAAATAATACTTAGCCTATTTTTCTCATCAGGATAGGTTCCAGTGACAGTGTGATTAATCATAGGCTGTTCAGTATCAGTAGGGGGAAATGAAACCTATTAACGCTGGCGTGTTCTCCAGGCACCGAGGCTGTACTGGGAGGAAATGATCTCTGACGTGAGGGAAGACAGACTCCTGATTCAACACACAAAATTCCACCTGCTGTCAAGAATGATTATGGATCAGAATGGTATCTGAGGGTATCTGTGGTGATTGCTTGATCTTTGTGGCTAATGAAGTTAACTGTCTACAGACAGACCCTCATTAAAGTTCAGTGTGATGTTTTACGTTGTGCCTAAAATAGTCCCCTGCCCCTGGCCCAGATATGTAGGAACAGGACAATTGCTCCCTTGAAGAATGCTTACTCTCTCTATTTCAGGCACCAGCAGTGTGTGTGGGGGGTGCATATTGCTGCCAGCTTAGAGCAGCAAGATTTGCTTCTGCTTGTTACTTCAGGCACTGGGGACACTTTTTGGATGCTGTCTCTAAGCAGTGCTTTGCTCTGCTGCCACCATCACCACCATCATTAACAATGCTCTTCAACTTTATTTGGGGGGCAAGGGGTTGGGAACAAAGCAGTGTTTCTTCTCCATCTTTGAACTTCAGCAGCACTGTGGATTGAAATAAAGACATCTTCTGTTCTGTGTTATAGCCAGGCTACTTCTGTCTACTATACAAATGATTCATTTTGGCATAACCTCTATGGATTTTGTCCTCCCTCCATTCACTTGGAGTTAACCTGGGTGGGGGAGCAGATGTCCTGCTGGAATGCCAGGTCTCGGATTCTAATGTGTCTGCAGGAAAACTGAAAATTGTCTGAAGGACACACCAAGGGCAGTGCACTGCAATGCATCAGCTAAGAGAGAGCAGGATGGTGGTGATGTGAAGAGAAACAGAGTGACAAGTTGTTGTCACATGCACACTCCTCATGCAGATGACAGGGAAATGCTTGTACTTTACTGGATCCAGGTAGTGGTATCAAGGCTTCCATATGAATGATTTGTCTTAGAGGGAAGGTAAGCTAAAAATAACCAGGCAGCTGTAGGGGAGTTTGTATTGCCAGGTCCCCCTCAGTTAGGGAACTGTATTAGTAAAGCTGAGACTGTTTCATTACTGTTACTGAACTGAATTTGGGTACAGACGTAGCAGCATTGGGACCAGTGGAGAAGCAGTAACCAGAAACACATTAATTTGGGAGGGGAGTGGCTAGAGGAAAGGAGGTACAAGGGGAACAAAAATGGTTCAGAAGTGGAGAAATGGAAAGTAAGATAAAAATCGGGGAAAAACCAAAGGAGGGTAGATTTTCCAGCAGTAAGAGTATGAGCTTTTACAGATGTTAGTGTAGCTGTCCCACTGGCCATCAGGATGCCAGAGGGATCCCTTGGGACAACTTGCTCGCCTGCCAGCCAGGCCTGCCTTGGAAAGGACTGGTGTAGGGGGCGCAGAGCCAAGAGGGATAACTTGCACCTAATGTTAAATGCTGTGGGGAGGGAAGGGTGACTTGTATTTCAGTAGTAGGTATGTGTAATTAATAGGATTTAGCATTGATAAATGGTAGATTTGTAACTGTGTGTAATAGCAAGCCAAGTAATGTAAATTGGAAACAATTGTCTGTTTATTAGTTAATTAAACAGTTTTATTATTTATTAGTAATATGTTGATTAGTCAAAAAGAATTACAGTCCCTATCAGTTTTATCTCAAGCCTGCAATGTGAAGGAGGAGAGCCAGACCCTGAGGCAACAACCTGGCATGTGATTCTTCTGAAACTGGACTTGCATGGCTGTGTCTCCGTGGAACCCAAAGTGGTAAGAAAGTGTTGCAAACATGTTAAACATCAGTCTGGTTACTCTTCCACTTAGACTGCCTTCCATAGTCATCTGCAATCCTTAAGGTGATATATTTAATGTCAAAGTTCTTTCATTCCCATTTTTAGCTCATTAGTTCCTACATGGTCAAAATTGTCCCAATCTCTCAAATATGCCTGTAAATATTTTTGGTTCAGTTAGTTTCAGCTTATAATTCCTGTTTTGGAACAGGGAGGGTTGGCAAATTTTTGTTTGGAATGTTATAATCAGCTTTTCAAATCTCGCTGGGTATTTAGTAGCTGCCATTGCAGACAGGATGGTTTGGTTCATTTGTTTTTCCTAAGTAGCCTTTTATTTCTTCTTCTTGTGAAATATTATTTAGTTTCTTTTGGGGAAAATTCTCATTCCTGATTTAATTTCCTTTGACTGTTTTCTAATGATTTTGGGTCAGCTTTAATGCCTTATGAGTAATTTCATTATTTGTTTCGTCTCAGTTCCTTGGTGCCTGACAGTTTTTCTCTCACTACCTCTGTCCTGATGCACAAGTTTCTGCATTAGCCAGAATTTAGAGTTTTCCCCACATAAATGAACATCAGTAATACACAATGGGAGTGCTGCTTGTGATACCTTCACACCAAAATTCTTTCCAGGATGGTGGAAGCAGAAGCTGTTTTCCCCCTTAGAAATTCTGTCACCTTTGGTGTTTACCACAGTCATGATCACTGTTTCTTTGGCCATGTCTCTGCCCTGTGCCCAGCCAGCAACAAATGGCCACGCCTCATATTTCAAGTGGATTTATTAGGAATGCTGAGTAATGCATTTTTATGCTGGATTACTTATTACACTCATATTTTGTGTCAAGATCTAGTTGGATGAAAGAACCGAGTGCATTAAAACACCGTTTGAGAGGGTTATTGGTTAATAATACCTTGAGACGCAGTTGAATGCTTTTCCTCATGTAAATTTATGCAAATGTTTTTGCACTGAAGGTAGAATTATTGTAATAAAGGCACCATTAGGTATATTGAGGAAGCTGGGCTATTTGGGTTTACTCTAGCTCTTGGAGTTGGAGATGCTTATTCTGTCCAGCCTAATTATTTCCACAGAAGTTTTTTTTCTTTCCTCTCAGTTCATCTCTGAGCTGAATTATACTGATTGAAGAAATGCAGATGTTTAAAAAGTTCTCTTGGTACCTGCTGCTATATTGAAGCTGGATTAGTACTTCAGCCAGTCCTGTTCCAGTTGCTACTGCTGGTTCAGCCATTAGACCTTAAAACTCTGGGAGCAAATGCAACCTGCTTAATGCCAGCTCTCTGCACACCTTCTGTAATGGTTGAAGTTCCTTTCAGCATTTCCATCTTGCTGCAACTGGAACTAGATGGATTTGTTAATTGTTGAATTTACCTCTGCCCAATACTGTAGGCTGCCCTCTCTCTGGAGCTACATGGAAAGATTTGGTGGCTTCCTCTGTTAGAGCTAAAGATGACCACTAAGGGTAGAAGCTTTGTAAAGGATTGCTCTGACTGCCTTGAGCCCCAGATCCCTTCTTGGTGATAGTTATTAGCACATTTTAGCTCATGTAAGCACAGAGAAACATATACTTAATGAGGAGAGAGCAAATGTTTGAATAAGTGCTCCAGAGAGAGCAGTAGAGAGAGCACTAGGATGGAGCAGTGCTTCTGTCTAAGGGCTGCATCCTTGGAGGATGCTGCTGACCTCAGCAACATTCCCACCTCAGATTCTTTTTTTGCTTTTTTTATTTTTTGAAGATTTGCACTTGGAAAAGTATTTAGCTTTCATTTAAGGTAACTTTTAGTGAGTTATGCTCCTATTTACTGGCAGTTTCACTCTTCCCTTCTCTCGCACACCCCTTTTTGAAGGACCAAACAATTGATTTTTCAGTCAGAGGCGGTGAGAGGAGTTGGTCCACAAATACAACTTTCTCAAGAGCTTCTGACTACCGATGACTTTTGTTGCACAACTTGTACTTCTTATCCCTGCCTTGAATATATGTAAAAATTTCAGTGAACAAACTCTGCTTTTCCACCGTTGTTCCTGATGTGATTTGGATGAGAAAAATCTGGGATGCACTGCTGTGCAGAAGAGAAACAGCAAACCTGGACTGCACTGCACAGTGGATTGTTTCAGGTGGGAGTTGAAAGACACTAGAATAGACACTACACTTGACAAGAGACAGAAGCTTGAGTATTCCACACACTGCTAATCTTGCTAGCTTTAATTTTGTCAGAAAGTCTGTCTGAGCTGATTTCTATATCCTGTTTCTTTCTGTTTAGTAAGTGTACTCACTTTGGCCAGTTGTGTTTGTTGCGTGTATTTAGTTCCCTAAATTCATGGAAATGAGTGTTATCTTTCTATATTTGGAGTAATAGAGCCAGAGAAAGCTTTTATATCAACATGAACAAAATCAAATTTGTGAAAATATTTTGTCTATATGAGAGTTTTATTTGAGTCTTTAATTACTTTAATTAATTTAATTTCCTGAATTTAGATTCAATTATATGTTCTTCCTTTTAAATGTATTATGTTGTCTATGCTAGAATAGCTCTTCTTGTGACAGATGCAGATATTAATGAAAACTCTTGATCTGGTGTGTAGACATTATTCAACACTTACAGCACAACCTGAATTTGTTGTTGCTTTCTAGTCCTGGAGAAAACAAACTGACATCAGAGATGTGCCCATTCGGTCACTTAACTGATCTGGTGAGAATCTCAGGGGGCAGAGGGGAGAATGGATTAGGATGATGTGAGTTTGATCTGAGGAAAGCATTGTTCTGGATTTGTGGTTTGAGGCTCTCTTTTAATATAAGGTTTATTATATAACTTATTATATAATTACTGCTCTATTACTATATTCTAGATCATTCTATAATTATTCTATTCATATATTGTAGAATATATCTGAGTGAAATTGAACATAGGTTTGTATTGAAAGAAGGACTCCTTTTTACAAGAAAAACTAAATGGCTGGAAGTCACTATATTTAAATATGATTTCATTTGTTACTTTTTAGAGGCTAGGATGTTACTTCCTTCCCTCTGCTCTCTCAAGTGTAGGGCTGGGTCTCATGCAATAAATCCTTGCATCACAGCTATGTGATCTGAATATAGGAAAAAAGATCATACCCTTAAACCTAAGGCATTCTTGCTGGCATTCCAATACCTAATGATATTTGTTTAACATTATTTCTAATGTTATGAGTGACAGGAAAAGGGTTAGATGAGAAAAAAAAGGCGCAATGGTGTGCATGGATATATGTTAGGGTATTGCAGTTGATCCTTTGGAGTGTGGGTTAGATTTTTGTGCAATTTTCCCAAAACTGGGAAACTCCAGGGGACTCCAGAACTATGGATGTGAACACATAGAAGCCCAAGCACAGGAAGCTTGGTATGTTTCTACTTTTTTTCCCTGTTTCACAGTCTATTTCATGTCTATAGTTGTGTTAAATTGCTGGTATTTACTGGTTATCCTGCAAATGAAGACCTGATGGTGAGGGCAGCAGAGACTCAATCTGTGCTGAACAGGGGATGTGGCAATGAGCACTAGCACAGGAACAGACTGGCAGAGGCCTTGGCTGTAATACCAGGTGAAGCATGAGAAGAGGCAGAACATGTAGGGGAAAACAGGGGGAGGGTGAGTGATGACAGAGCTACATTACTGTTTCCTCACTAAAAAACAAAATTTCTTAATAATTTGTCAGGCTCTACCTTTTCAAGCTGAAATTCATTACTACATCAAAGTGAATGCCTTGCTACCAACAGAGTAAATGTCTCTATTTAGAATGTAAATGAGAAAAATGTATGAATTACAAGACATTTTAAGACTTGTGAGTGGCTGGGTGGATGGAGTTAGTCTTATTTTAGAAATTGGCTTTGACATAATTTGATAATAAGTAATAGGCTTAGTTTCTGATTCTCTAATAACTTGAAATGCAGCAAATCTTTACTGAGCGTGTGAGCTGCATTACACATGAAGTGTACATAGATAAGGGGTGTATGTGGGGGGTTGGCTGCTTGGTTTGTTTGCAGCCTGCCTGCCTCCCTTCCTACAATGCCCCTGCTCCCTGGCAGACCACCGGGAGAGAGGGCTGAAGCGAGCCTTGCTCCGCACTGAATTATGGCAGCTTGAGGATGTTATCCTTTTCCAGAAGAGCTTGGGAGCCCTTCAGGGTTTAGAAGTACATAACTGGAAGTTATGTACTTCCTGTGCTCCTCTGGCTCCTTCTGCCTGGAGGAGAAACCTGCCTGAAAATGCTGTATTGGACAATTCTTGGAAACAGACACTGGAATGCAGATGCATTCTTGTCAAAAGGAAACCCAGAAAACATTTGCACAGATGTGGCTGACACAGGAGGTCATGATCTCATTTCATATGTCACTGCTTAATCTTAGCTGAGATAATTACAGACATATGGCTGTCTAAATATGAAGTCAACAGGAAGGTATCCAGCTACATGTGGTACTACAAGTAAATCAGATTTCACTGCAACAGCCAGCAGCTGAGGCTATTAGGTGAATATCGGATGTTCCCTAACAAAATTTATCATTAAAAAAAAGACAACAAATTTAGATTCATTAATTCTTTGTATGTCTTTGTGGGCTGGTACCAATATGGATAAAACTCACAGTAGTATTTCATAATGTTCAAATAATAACTTATACACAATGCAGAGTTACTTATTTGTGTATTTTTTCCAAAACGGGACAGGATGAAAACTCTGTGTCCAGGAAAAGGTGTAACATTGCCTAAACTTTTTGGGTTGATGCTGGCAAATCTTGGCAAATATCCAGACAATGAGGTGTGGCTGGTTTGTTTCCCGGCTCAGCGCTGTCCCTTGCTCGGGCTCTGACCAGCTGCTGACCCCAGCAGCACAGCAGCTGGAGGTGCAGTAAAGCCCTCAAGCAGAGGCTGGTCTGTAGTACTCAGAACCAGTACAAAATGTCCCTGATGCTTTTCCTTTTATCGTGTTGACCCCAAGTACTTTTTTTTCCTTTCTTTCCAGAAGGTCTCACCTTATGGGCACACCATTATCACGTTTCTGTGGCACATGTCCACTGCAGCGCAGCTACAGCTTTGATACTATTGCTTCAGAGGACTCCCAGAGCTGCTTGGGAAGCCCATGGGTATTTTTTCAGGATACTGCCATTGCAGCATGCAGTGAAACCCACTGGTTTGTTCCAAGCTCAGTGGCAGTTTCCTGCACAGCCATAAACAGACACCACTAATTACATTATTTCCTGACTGTAAAGCAAGAGGATGGGCTCTCCTCTACTGCCTCCTGTCATGATTTTAAACCATTTGTGAGCAGGGATTTGTTTTTCTTCCTGTGTGTAGTAAATGGAGGTTAAACTCTTGTGGTGTCCTCACTCATATTTAAACAGTCTCCCCCAGATTCACTGCTAGGGTAATTATTTGTCCAGGTCACAGGCAGAGACCAGCGTGATGAACTTTGGCAAGGCTTTGTGTGCCAGCTTGCGCATTTCTCTGAGCAAGTGCTTGTGGTCCCCAGGTGCTGTGGGCCAGGAGAAGCTCCACAAACCCACACTCATCACCCCATGACTTTTCCTGCCAGTCAGACTCTGCGAGGGTGTATTTGCAGGACCACAGGCAGCAGCAGCAGCTCAAGCTCTGGGTAAGCGCCTTCCCTCGGGCTCACACGTATTCTTGTAAACTGAGATTGCACACAAACCAGTGAAGACATACTTCGGTTTTATTGTTGTTTAGGCATGGATAGAAACATTAATTCTTTTGCACTCTTGGTTCTTGAAACTTGCCTATAGTGAACTTGGAGCAGCGAAAAACCCAGCTCCCCAGACTGACGATTTAAAGTGCATAGGAGATCAAGCAGAATCCCAAAAGGCGAGGAGTTGTTTATATTCCTTTTTCTGTAGCTGTGAAAGTTGAAGGACTTTTTTTTCTTCTCGTTTGCCCTGTATTCCCCTGAAAGTGATATGAAAATTTTCAGCCCTTCCCTATGCTTTCCCTTTGGAATTTTCCCTATCTTTGGAAGATTCCTCTCTGTATTTAAGGATTATTTATAGTGTTATAAACAAAGAGAGGTGATAGATGCACACTTCTTGACAGGACTCTGGCACAACTTTTCCCATTCAGAGTCTTGCCCACTGAATTTGTTTTTTCTTTAAAAAAATGTGTATCACTTGGTAGTGTTCTTGCACCAAAAGAAAAAGATATATTTATATATAAAGTAACTTTTTTGTGTGTTCACGTTTTATTTTGGAAAAACAGGTGTTTAAAAATTTTAGAATTTTTTTAACAAAATTCTAAAAAGAAAAAAATCACAATATTTACAGAGATAACAGAATGGCTTAGCCACGCAAAACAAATTACTTTGGTTTTTCCCCCATTTTACTTTGGTTTAAATATTGACCAAGATTATAATTTTTTTTCTTTTTGCCAAATAAAACAGTAACAAATTAAAGTTTAGAGGCATATAACAGGATTTCCCTCTAATATTTTACACAGCATAGAGTTTATAGGACATCTTATGTATTTAATCCATGCCAATGCACTACAGGAAGCTTTTATTAAGACATCAGTCACTACTGCCCAGACATTTAACATTTTACAAATTTACAAGTAACAGTGTTTTCTGCCCCCTAAATAATGCAAAAGTGGCAAAATACATTTCCTAACGTCCATCTTTTTCTTTTATTTATTTATTTATTTATTTATTTAATTTTGCCTATCAGTCTATAAAAACTTACTTTTTCCCTGGATATTTGTAAATGGAAACCTGATGTTCTGCTTACTTCTACTGTTCCTCTCCATCAAAGTTGCCTGTTACCTTCTTCCAGAAACTAACTCTCCAGATAAGATGAAACTTATCTCCCTTAAGTACAGCTTTCTATTGGCCATTCACCCTAAAACCTTCTCTTATCAAGTACCATTCTAAAAATTCCCTCACGCAAAAAACATGTTTATAAAGTTACAAACTTGAATGTAACCAAAGATACATAGACATTTCATTGTTACAATTATATGTACTGTTTGATAAATTAGGTACCAGCTAAAAACACTAAAATTATCTCAAGGTGCATTCAATATCTGTAGCATAGTTAACAAAAACACACAAAAAAATATATATATTCTATTTTTGTGGGAAAAAAATGCAGCTTTGATATGACCACTTTTTAAAAAAGTTTCCAATTCTGACTGGTATCTCTCTGAAAAGAAGAAAAGGTACAGTACTTTAAGGCAGCGAATAACATAAAGAAATCAAAATTAATCCAGAATTCCAGTTCCTTATCCTAATGATAACATGAAAGATGACTGATAACCATCAATAAAATGTGTGTCTTGCTTTAGAAGAAAAGGATTTTTTAGCCACCAGCTCTATGTAGGCTAGGAAATTTTCCTAGTGTTCCTTACTCAATGCCCACACTTCGTTAGGGAAACTCTTTGTTCCCTTTCTAGCTCGTTTAGCTTTGCGTGGTTTTTTAAATGTTCACTTTCATTAACAATTTTGTTCATTCTTGTCACAGCTGTCACCCTTCTGCTTTACCACGATTTCAAAGAATGAAAAAGGAGTTTGACATTTTCCTTTAAGACAATCTTACACTCTAGGTACTTGCTACAAAGCAGAGGCTTCACTGATAATAACCAGAATCAGACATGTACCTGTTCAAAGGGTGTCATAAAAACAATTGAAATAAAACCATTACACTATACATCAGATTAACAGCAACTCCCAGAACAAAGCCTTACAGTGTATAAAAATAGCTACGTAAAAAATTTACATAAAGGCAAACAAAAAGAAATCTTCAGTGCAGACATTTACAAAAAAATATTTCAAACAGAACACAACATGGTGACCTATTATCATGGCTGTTGCCAAAATTAGTTTGTGGGGGTTTTTTTTAGCTTGAGATAATTGTGTCTAAAATCCTTTGAAAACCTGGTAGTATGATCTGCTTAATACTTGAACCATGAATAGCTGTCACTTCTTTGTATATGTTTAAATACAATCCACGTTCATGCTTCAATTGGTCTATATGTATTCTCTGAAAATATGAAAGATAAAGCCAGTTAAATATCTTAAAATATATTAACCATCATAACTACTCAGTATCTAAGCTTTAAATAAACAGCTATATGACCAGTACTTTCTTCTGCAGCTCAATGATGTAAATGCTTTCTTTCATGACAAGAATTGCTGTTGCAATACTGTTCCTGGTAAATCCAGTAAGTTTATCTGTGGAACGGAGACAGGAAAGGATTGCTCCCACACGCTGAGTCGTGCCGGAAAAGAAGGAAGTTTATTTACATCTTCCACATTTTATAGAATTCCAAAGGGATCCGTGGATTGGAGGGTGAAGCTGCCACCCCTCCAACACACTGGTCAGGCCAACAGTCTGTCAACTCTCTCCTCCTCCATGCAAATATGAAAACAAACCATTTGTTGATACTTAAAGTGTGGAAAAAATCTTGATACATGAGGGAAACAATTTCTCAGAAAGGCTGCATGGGCAACAATTATCTGGTAAGTAATGGATTTATGTTCATTTCATTTATCTACTATCTACTATCAGATCTACTGATTTGAAGGAATACAGAGTAAAAGATTGCACTGAAGGCACACAATGTGTTTATGCTGCAACTTTTTCAAAATCCAAATTGACTTGTTTTCCACCTTTAAATCCTTCCTAGGACATAATTTCAGTATTCCCAATTCCATTTTCCAAACTAGCAAAATAATGATATTGCTGGTAAAGTGCCTACAGCAATGCTGCATCTCTTTATATACTATGTAATTGCTCTATATAATTTATATATATAAATTCTAAACATTTAATGCAAAACTTGTGGTTTGTATTTGAAAATTTCAGACAACACTGACATATTGAAATTATTGACAGTTGCATTCATTTAAATAAGAAACCTTGTTATGTAAATATGAAATATCATAATTTCACATAATTCCATATGCCTTAAACCCCTGCTACCTCAAGAAGGTATCCAGTGCTACTTACTTACGATCACTGAAAATCAGGGCTGTCTACAGCTTTCCTGTGGAGGAGCTTACAATGCAAGTACCCCTGAACATGTAATACTCTCATTTTTAAGAACAGTTGATGACTAACTCAACAAACCTCTCTATGGTTAGCTAGTTTCGAGACTCTTGTGTTATCACAGTGTTAATTTTAAATGGCCTAAACTGGCCAGAAAGATGTTCTAACCCCCTCCTTTGGGTACTAGGAGAAATGCAACAGTGGTGTATATATGTGTGAGCACAGGGTGGTGCTCTTGGTGCTCTGCAGTGCTCCTGTAATTCCCAACAGAACTTGGGCATCTGCCAGATCATTTTTAAACAGTTCACTTCATACAGATCCCAACAGGGGAAAATTTCAAAACTGTTACTAATGCAAATACATAGTGCCCCTTTCAGGATAAAACTGATCGCAGTACAGGTGTGTGAAAGCTAGACTAAGAGAACTGTTTTGTTTTAAGGGAAGGAAGTTTCAGGACCTTTGCATTAATGATGAAAACAGTGACCAAGCACTTGGAAACTGTTGCTTTCAGGAAGGGAAGAAGTTCCTGTAAGGATTTCAAGTCATAACTTCAAACCTTCTGAACTCTACCTATAAACACATAGATACACATGTACCACAGTGGTACATTATACAAATTTGTATTTTCATTTCTGCAAGCACATGCATTAAAATAAAGCCAAGTATTAAGTTCCATCTGAACTCCAGGCTGCTTCTTATATTTGTATGTGCAGCTCTGAATTCTTAACTGGCCAAAAGCTTGAGTCTGTCTGTCCTAAAACTACACCACAAAATGACCCCACTGCCTCGCCTCTGGAAGGTGAGCAGCAGACCAAGCTAGAGCTTTGATCACCAGAGAGAAATGGTAGACAAAGAGATTTTAATACTGTAATATGAAATACTTACCTGGAATGATGACTGACACATTTTCTCTTAAGTTTCAGATTTATGATTGTTTTCCTCTAGTTTTTTGTTTTCTTCTATATTTCCAAGATCTTTGTCTACATGTTTTGATGCTGTCCTATAAGGTAAAGGAAGGTCATTTTTGCATGCCCACAGCATTTTGTTCCATACTCGTATTAATGACACTCCCTCCTCCCCTCACAGTGAACAGAAAATTCTGACAGTTCTGCTCTGAGCAGAGCAACAGGTTTGCATACGTCTGTACACAGGGCAGTGACACCAGAACCCCCAGTGCTGGGAGTACCACAGTATTGCAACAGGGCTCTGTGTGTTTGATCTACCTCTTGAGGAGTTCAAAACTATTCTGAGCTAGCAGACATTTAGTAAGGTTAAACCAGTTGTGGAGATCCATGTTTCTTGACAAAGTAATTGTGCAGCTTGTTTCAATAAACACGAGTCTGCTTTAAGGCGTACTAAAATGTTACAAGTGTGGCTAAGAGATCTTGATCAACACAGCAATCTTTTGTGTACTTGTAGTGAATGACTTTCAGAGCCCATGCCAAATGGAAGCTCTTTAAATGTGGAGAAATTAATGAAAATTCTGGCAACACTGGAAAAAATCTCACTCTGGCTTGTAGGTCTGTGTTAACTATGACTGACAAGCTTTGGGTAAAGATGAGATTCTGTAAATCTTTGAGGGGGGAAAAAAAAGAGGTATGCCTCATTTAAAATAGCAGGTCTTCCTTAATGCAAGTAGTGGTGATGAATTAATGAGTTAAGTGCTTAGTTTAGCTTAGCACAATAAAACCACTATGCCATTCATTTAATCTGTGAGAAGCCTCACTGTCTGCCAAGGTGAAAGATTCCTGCAGTGCTGTGATAACATTTTGGAGGCCTCAATTTTTAAAATGTAAATGGGTAAACGTGTTTGAGTGGGACAAAGTAAATCCCTTGTGTCAAAGCAGATTATTGTATCCGCATTTTCTCTACAGATAATTTGTTTCCTGTACAGAAAAGTACGGTCTGCTGTGACGGACTGATGCATATGCTCACCCTTGCTTCAAGGTAAAGACCCAGAGCGACGTTGACTTGCAAAATACAACGCAGACACAGGTTAGAGAGTGTGACATGTCACGCTGACACCATGCAGGAATGCACCTCCCGGACCGGCAGGCGCGATTATCGATGGTGGGGCATTCCTGTGCATGTCCTCCATCTGAGCAAAGGCCGGGAGAGTGGCTGCACCTATGTGTGCCCTGGGCTAGGTACACCCTGGAGCAGTGCTGCTGAGACAGGAAAAGTTTGGTCCTTGTCTCTGAAGAGCTCCTGAGGGAGTGCAAATGCACCTGACCCCTAGCCACCTCTGCTGAAATGCTGCTCTCCAGCTTGAGGTGGAGTGCTAGGGGAGCATGCGATTCTGGATCCCAAATCCCACAGGCTACACTGAAAGGGGCCACTCTAAAATCTTTCCAGTTTTAGAGGAGGCTATTTCCTGAGGGGCCATAAGTTTGAATGTTTTAAAGCTGCATTTGCCTTTCGCTATTGGTTTAGGGTGCCTTTGTTATATTAGTGGGACTGACAGGAAGGTGTCATGCTGAAAACCCACTTACTGCAAAGATCTGAGCTCCTCTTCATTACAGGCAAATTTAATTATAAAAGTGCTGAGATAGTATTACAAAGTAACTTGTTCTACAGTGGTAAATTTCTATTGTGCAGTAACAATCTATTTTTTTTCTGGTATTCAAAACCTGAAACACGTGACATGAATAAAAGGAAAGGATGTGAGATGTAATGAAGAAAGAAAGATGTAATGAAGAAGAAAATTCAATGCTTTTGGTAGAGACTGACCTTCTGTGAGCTTAATAACCTTTCACAAATCTCTTTAATCCTAATAAAAAAGAAACAACCCTTAAAAAAAAAAATCCCTTGAAAATTAAAAAAGTTTATAATTTAAATTTAAAACATGTTTGGTTTAGGTTGAGCACTTAATTTGGCTTGTCATGTGCTAATGAGTTTTTTCCATAAATAAGTCTCACAAAATTAGAGACAATAGGGGAAGAGATGAAAAGCTGGAAGAATACAGACTCAGGCAATTACCTGAGTTGAAGTGAGCTGGATGTGAGAATGCAGTATCACGCACATCTGTCCTCATATAACTGCTAATGTCTGCTCTTGGAGACCGGATAGACTACTGGCATGGCTCACTGGAATCCTTTTTTTTGGCCTCTTATCATCAGTTTTACAGGGCCCAAATCAGACAATCTCATATCACCTGACACTTAACAGCAGTGGCAACTGTCTGGTCTTTGATTAGGTTAAAAGTATTCAGTGACTAACATCAGGAGATTCTGCAGTGCGATCAGGTTTTGATTTTTAAAGTAATCTATTTTAGTTCTACATTCAGTCAAACTTAATGTCACCTTTATTCTCCTAAAGCCACACTGGGCAAAAACGGGAGACTTAAAGGGCAACACTAACTTTGAAAGAGGCAGATGCTCCAGAACTCTTTTGGAGGATGTTACAAACCACTTGCTTGAAATGAGAGCAGCAGCAGTTTTTCATGTCTGATAATCAGATGGATTTCGATTCTCAATGCCTGAGAATGAAATAGAGCCATTTATTTACGATGGTTCAGTGATCCTGCTGAGCTGGTTTTTTTGTTCCCCAAATACCATTATCTAGACAGACTCACCACCTCAGCACAAACAATGCTGCTGCCTTTTTTAGTGCTATCTAAACAGTGTCATTAAGAGACACAGGAGTTATTTTGCACCGAGGTGTGCTCCACAGGCAGTGCTCTGCCTACAGCAGAGGAACAGCTGCCCCTGCCACGGCACCAATCCCCAGGGCTCGACAGACGTGGCTTGGGTTTGTAACAGAAACGTCTCAAAACATGGGTTCCAACACTTCCTGAGGTGACTTCAGGCACAGGACAAATGGTCCTTCTTCAGCTTAACATTCAACAAGTTGTTCCTTACTTTTTTTGTGCATTAACTCCTGCCAGCTTGCTCCATTTGCTACTCAAGATCGACTTCCTCATAATACCTGAGTAGCTGGGCAATGGAGTCTGAATGGATAGAAATATTCCCAAGCATTTACCCAAAAGGGAAGACAGCCCACTTTGCCCAAACCTGAAGCACTCTCACACTGTCATTATCTGCAGCTCCACAAAAAACCCCACACCTTTGATTTCTGTTGTTCTGAAGAGTGAGAAGTTGCTTGTGTAAATATGAGTTTACTTGCTCAACTCTTTTTTTTTTTTTTCCCTTTAAATTAATTTGTAAATTGTGGATCATTCTGAGCTCTTGCTAAAATTATGACTCATATTTAATATTTATCTATGCTTGCTCTTCAGGAAAATAATTATCCTCAGGGAATCCTAATCAAAATCTGTAAGTAGTACCAAAGCAAGACTTTAGCATTCTTTGGAGTGTGTATGCTGTGGGGCCACTATTTTCATGGATCTTGTTCAGATACTGTTCATAGCATTGTTTGTAATATGAAGACCATTTTCCATGATAATTGTTTTGCCTGCTGTAGTGTAAATACAGACTACATATAGGTGACCCAAAAATTGCTGTAGGCTTTAATTTCTGATTTCTTTTAATCTTGCAAGTCTAGGCCTTGCCCTCAACACTATTTAAGGAAGAAAGTATGCAGTGCTGTTTGTCCTTGTTACCCAACCTTGTGATAATGACAAGTAAGATGATACACATCTGTGTAGTTCTGGGTGCTGAAGCAAGAGCCATGAATTTCATTAAAGCTACACTCAACTGCACTGTTGTAGATGATTTTCTAGGAGCTAATGGTTTTATACAACCCAGTCTGGACTAGCTGCAACCTCCTTATTTACTCCATTCTTGCCTTCCACTTCCTCCAATTATTTTCAAATGTCCATCAGTAGGAAAAACCACAGAGATATTAGAAAAATATTCCAGTCATCAAGAAATGGGTGACTGTTTTTAATTTGTGTCATTTTTATATTAGATTTGTGTCATGAGCTGACACTTTCAGAGATGTTTGGTAAATAACTACGTCTTTTCTCTGAAAGGGAACTGAGTGAAAACCCATACAAATGCTGAATCTTGCTGAAAACGCAGTGAGTTTCTTACATATTTGGCCCACCATATCTGATTTATATGCTTGTTTGCTATAAAGTATCAAAAAAGTAGAATTGTTATGCTTCAAGTGTTCAGTTTCAGAGATGCCAGTAACTTCTGTCATTACTGTGACCTAAGAAATGTTTCATGAGTTTGATGTGCTCTGAGTGTGAACAACTTTAAGACTGCTGCTGTGATTCAGCTGGCCCAGCTGAAGTTTCCTTCACTGGATGTTGAACCAATTTAATCTTGATCTAGCCTCATGTGACTTGAGATTTGGGCACCTCCAAACTCCAGGGACAAAAAGGGGGCCAAGATCCAGCTACATGCAAACTTCCATGACCAGAGAGCAGGGGACAGGGTGCTGAGTGCACTATTACCTTTCTGAATCCTTAATTTATAGTGTACCCTCAGCTGTTTCTGGCAAGGTGAAAATGTCATACATAAAGCATTTACCTAAGATGGGTGTCCTGCAATCTCTCAACTGAGGCCTGACACAAAAAATTTTAGAAAGATTCTGACGTGCTGAGTTATATTCTGTTCAGTGCAGACTGGTTTACAACACTCTTTTTGGAAAAAGGAGAAATCTGCAGAGAACGAGTGTTTGGCCTTCTGCTCAAATGAAGGAGAAACAAGGCATGCTGGGGTGGGTAGCCTCAACTCTTTATTCAAGAGGAGGCTGGTTGAGGGATGTGGAATACAGATGAATCTCTGATTTATGGGATAATATTCACACTGAAAAGAATATGTGGCAATAATCAGCTTTTCCATCAAGTGGAGCTGAGGCAGTGATTAACTGTACAAGTGATTTATTGTGAATATATTCCAAGGCTACAAGTATAATTCCTACTTAGTGTGGATGACAAGACAATAGAAGATTATACAAACCACAACACCAACAACAAAAAAAGTAATGTTTTTCTTGCCTCGGCAGACTTGGAAAGTTCTGGGCTGCTGCCTTCTCAGACTTTCCTTTGGCGTCACTTTGGGGATAGAGATTAGGTGAGTTACTGGTCAAGGGTGGGTTCAAAAAATAACTACTACCTGCTGACCTGGATGGAGATGGGGAGGTTGTGTCCAGAGGTGTAAGTTGCTTTTTGCAAGGGCTACTTTGATTTCTAGGCTATGATTCATAATGAAAACTGTCAGAATAGGTACTGACATTCTGCTTGCTCCTGCAAGTATGGTTTACAGAAAGCAGGAAGGATAACAACAGATCAATTTAAAAATATACAGAGAACAGGAGATCGTCAATGATGATACATCAATTAAGGGGTTTAGAAGCCAGCGACCATGTGTCAAATACAGAGACTATTATTTACTATAAAGACATTTTTGTTTCCAGTGAACTTGTCTAATCAATTCTAGCTCTAACTTTTCCTCTAAGCTTTAGGGAGAGAAACTGAGCATGAGGAAAAGAAGTGGTGTCCATTTAGATTATGCTGTATCCTATCTTGGAAGCAGAAAAATTTGTTGTAATTCACAAATTCATCTCATGCTATATTCTGCAATTCCTGTCAGCTCTCCCCTCACTACTCAATGGTGCAAGAAGAGATATTTTGCCTTCTCTGCCCTTGTTATACTCAAACCACCTCATCCAAAGAAACCCAAAGCAGTGTACCACAGTTTCATGACTCCACATTCACACATTCGAAAAGGAATGACAAAGTTATCCTAGACATTTTTGCAATAGTAGCAAAGTGTGGGAGGAGAAGCACTATGTTGTTACTTTTAAATTTTTACCAAAAAAGCATAAGCTTTGGAAAAAAAAAAACACCTCTATAGTATCTGAGTGTGGGTAATTTATGGGTATTTTATAACAATTCTATATTTGAAAAACTTCAAAAACCTGCTCAGTTATGGTTGAGCCAAAGTCTTTATGTATTATCCAAAAAAAGAGCATTTCTTAGCAGATGGAGAATTCCTTGTACTTTCACATCAGTGAAAACACATTTGTTCATAGTAAAATCCCACTGGTATATTTTAGATTTCATTTGATTCAATTTTAATGGAAGATCATACTAAACCCAACTGAACTTTCAGACTGCTTTCACACCTGTACTGACTGGAGCATGTTAAGCACAGCCACTTAACCTCCCCTGCTCAGCAGCAGCTGCAAGACCTGTCAGAAAGCCAGTCTGCTTCTGAGAGTCCTCAGTTCTCCCTGGGGATAAAGGTATGGGCAAGACCAAGTGAGGCCCACAGTAATAGCCAGCTTCAAAAGGATGGAGCAACATGATCACTTCTTGACACCTTCCCATTTATTTTCTGAAGTGAGCCTCAGTGACAAGGAAGAAACTTGAAAGCAGGCAGGCCTCACTCGAAAATGCTATTCTATGCCTATGAGTTGGGATGAGAGCTCCTAGATTTTTCAGCAACAGAAGCTCTCTTTTTACCAATTTTATCTCAGAAATCTCAAAGCACAAGTGAACAAAACAGTTAAGTATCTCTCTTCTCCCCGAGATGGTTGAGTCCTGTTCTGTATGTCATTCCATTTTTAAAGGAAACAAGCCAGCCAATTTCTAAATGAAGGCAGTTTCTAGTGCCAGTACAGCCACACAGACTTCCACACATCAATTAATGCCAGAATTAAGTACTATACTGAAATGCAAGAGCCAGCACAGACTTGGCTGTCAGGAAACAGGACCTCATTCCCACTATGATCTATGAAAATCTTAGAACCCCACCTCCAGGAGATGAGTCCCATTAAGCATTAGGACAAGCCAATCAGAGGTACCAAGTTTCCTTTTGCTATCAAGTGCACCTACTGTAACAGCTTTTCCCCACTCTGGAATGGTGTAGAGGAAGGAAAACAGGTAAACATATATCTCTGCTTATCACTGTTCTTTTTCCAGCTTAGTATAAAGTTTTAAAAAAATTCTTACTTTGATTTCTTCACATAGAGCCAGTAGACAACACCTGCAATCAGAGCAACCAGCAGAAGACCGACCACAATTCCTACTATTAGTTTTGCCTGGTCATTAACCTTTTCACTGTTGTCATCTGAAGCAAAGAAGAAAAGTTAATGAGATGACCTATGATAAAGTAAAACATTACAACATTTCTGAAGAATTTTCACCAGAAACAAAAAAAGGTATTAGAAAGTAAAAAAAAAGAAAAGAAGAAAAAAAAAAAGGCAAAAAAAGAGCATTGTTCTTTAAAACTCTTTTAAGCTTCAAGAAAGTCACACCTTGGTCAATTATGGCACCAACTATTTCGAATCAAGTCCAGCTTCAAGGGACTTTCAGGGACTTGTGCAGTGAACTAAAAAGCTCTTGAACTGAGACAATCAAAAGTAAGGGTTACAGAGATAAGCAGAGATA
>VYZR01050599.1:16040-35440 GCA_013400675.1 Oxylabes madagascariensis | reverse complement strand
TTTTTGGAGGAGAGGCAGCACGGTGAAATGGGACCAAGAGGAGTCTCCATTCTGAGGGGAAGACAACTCCAACTGAGCCAGAAAACCAGAGCAGCAGCTCCTCACTGCTGTGATGGGGCTGGGATATGAAGTGTTAACTGGATATGAAGGCTTAGAAGGAAAAGTAAAAGAAAATAGTCACTGGGATGGACTATTCATGGAGGGCTTATTCTTTTGACATCTTAATGAGGAATATTAATACAATTTATATTTCTGGAAAATAATTGTGAAGAGTCAAAACAGTTCACACTGGATTTACAACACCAAGAAGTGTTCAGGAGCCCTAGCAGGGCTTTTACTTTCCAAGCTTCAGTTTCATTTACTCTTTTGCATCCCATTCGTTCTACATTGCCTCACAAGCTGCTGTTCTAATAGTTTTCTATCTTCCTTCAGTGAGACCTGATTAAGTTGCTGTCTTCAGAGCTGCCTCCTTATCCCCTTGAACAATTAATCAGGGAGAGAGAAAGCTTAGCTCTAATTAACCCACAGCTTGCCAGAGGTGGGGCTTCTGGTATATGCTCAGTAAAACCAAATATTATTAGGGAGAATATATTCTTAACCATCTTGAAAAGCAGCAGAAAAAAATGTTTTATTGAAGTGCATACTAAAACCTTCTTAGAGAGGTAGTAGTCCTCATTATATTTGGAAGTCTTGCTTTTTTATAACGAAGTTTTTAGTACTTTGCTTAACATGTGAATGCTGAAAGCTTTGTTTGAAATCTAAAGAACAGTTCATCAGATATTCCCCTAAAGTGGTAGAAGGCTAAAAATGTCTAAGCTACATGAGGACAACCAAGCAGTTTGCAAGATGTGGTATAGAAATATTCTATCAAAATTTAGTGAAAAATATGGATGTTTTAGAAATCCACTTGATCGTGCTGAAAAAAATGGATGTTAAATGGAAAGGGCTTCAGTTAATTTTGATTTCTTTCTGATTTTCTAGAGATGTCATGAGCTCTAGCCCAGGTACCAAAGAGGCACTGAAAGCCATTTGTGCCATGCTCCATTTTACCAAGGAATTCGACGAGAAGCATCCAAAAGTTAGAAAAGCAATGAAGCTCCCATGTCATGAAAAGCAGATTTTAAAACGTGTATTACCATTTGTAGCAAAATAGATACATTAAAATAAGGGCAGAGCATCACAGGTGGGGTATGTTGCATCTGTCTCTGAAATTGCCTGATGAACAAGTTGGGTTGTGAGGGGGCAGCTGCAGTGGCTCTGGTGTGGTGAAATAGTGCAGGGGACAACTCTGAGCTGATGCCATCAGTGCAGTGACACCTTAGGTCTGTAAAGCCTCTCCTCTGTCTGCCACACTACATTACAGGTGGGATTTTTCCTTAGTGTACTTTGCTCTTTATTTCTGCATGTTTTGGTTACTTTTGCTTCGCAGTTTTCCGTAGAAGTAAAGCTGTGAAGAGAACCAAAGAGACAAACATCATGAATGGCTTCACTGTATTTCTGAGAGGTTTTTTCATTGTGATTTTATAGTCCATCTTGTTTTTCTGCACATGGTAAATACATCAAATCCAAAGAAAGAATGAAGGAAATAGAAATTAGTAAATTGCAACATTATTAGATGGACTTAAGGTAGATCTCCTTTTCCGAATATTTTGGCAATTGACAGAGGTGTTCATTGGAGCGCTTAAAGGTCTATCCTGAGTCTTTGCAGAGGCTTGAAGGAGTATTGTTTTGTAATGGGTAACAAGAACACGAGCATTTCCATGGTCTTGAAAGTTAAATAGGGCATAAGTGTCTTGCAGAAAATTTTGAGTGTTTTGGTCCAATTGCTGTATGAATCCAAAACAGCATTTGGTGTTTCCAGGTTCAGATCAGAGGGTTCATCAAAACATTTAGTTACCAAAGGCTACAAGCAAACAGTGGTCATGGGCAGCAGGAAAAAAAAGCAGATGCTGTGTTAATACATTTTATAACTTCCCTACCTTTGTTTTTATAAAGCCTAATGCGGAAGGGGACCAAAGGGTATGTACCTTAGGCATAGCATTCTTTGCAATGAAGTAATCTCTTACTTAAACAGGATAGGACTAAACCATGTGAAAGGGTCTTCCTTTATTTTACTTTTAAATACTGGGTTTTCTTATCACACCTCTTTTTAGAAGGAGTTTATTTGATTATGTAAAAATGGCTTACGCATGAAAGACATTTGATGCAGAGTAAAAGGATTTTAATTTTTGTTTTTTCAAGTACATGGTTGGTTTTTTTTTTTACTGGGATGCAGCCCTTAGATTTATAACAGCTTCAACTGCTTCAGCCTACTGTGAAACATTAGGAAAAATCGACAAGGCCACTGATCCATGTATTCTGTGTATTTCAACTATGTAATTGTAAGCCTTCTAAAGAGATTTTTGAATCCTTTGAATCAATAGTAAAATATATACATATCCAGGGAACTAATTCTTGGGCAAATAACCTGCTCTAGACAAATATTGTAAGGAACTACCCTGCTGTGTTCAGCAGTGCAGCAAAACTCAGATGAATAAAGATTGGTCCCCAAGATAAACCTTTAAGTCTTTGGTCATAGAAAATTTGCATTGCTAAAGGATTATATTATGACTCAGTGGGCAATAACTGCTGTTACAGCTACTTGAAGAGATTTTCCTTACCCATTTTTGCTTTCTTTCTCTGCTCTTTTCTCAGCATACCCCTCACAATTATATTTCAGTAGAACATGATGCTGTCCCTCCTTGTACAGTCTACTTGATACTGAAGTATCCAAATGGGTGATTTGTTCTCCACCCCTCTGCAGCCTCTCCTTCTTTTGCTGTTGGTGGTCTGCATCTTTATTACAGGTGTTGATCTATTTGATTAATTTCTTGCAATGTCACCAAAGAGGGGCAAGGCAGGATAGAAGTGAGAATTACGCCCAAAGATGACCTCACTTGAAGTAGTTGAAGATTAGCATCATGCTGTTTATGTTGAGCAGTCAAAGGTACCTGAACATATTAATGTGTTCACATCATTATCTTTTTCACCATAAAAAATTGCTGTTCCATGGGCCTGTCTACTGCATCATCTCAACTTAAGGACAGGCTTCTAACTTCTTAAACATACACTCCTTCAGAGAGGTGTCTTGGCATGAAGAGCAACGAGCAGTACCATAAGAACATGGTTTGTTTCTGTGCCGAGCAGCGACTGACGGGATTGAGATTTAGCAAGTTTGTTGGTAATGTTGTTTCGCATTGACAGCATATGCTAAACAGACAAACGTTACCTCCTGCTTTGAGATAAATAGGACTTCTCTGAAAATCTCCCAACTCTTCTCCTTAACCCGCTAGAGGTGGTCCAAGTAAGTGTCTCCTCTTTCCACCTCCGCAGAGCTCAAAGATGTCCTGAGCCCTGTCTCCCCTCCCCTGTGAGGCTGAGCTGGGACAGCAGCCAGCAGCAGGCACACCCCCAGACACTGCGATCCCTGAGGCCTCAACAGAGCCACACAAAGCACAGCCAAGGGGCCTGCTCTCCCACCCCTGCACAAAAAGGTGCTTCCCCAGTACAGACCTGCTTCTCCCAGGAGTACGTGTCTTCAGTGAGTTGTGTTAATAGTTACCATTGCCTGAGATAACCTTCCCTGTGATGTAATTTGACATACTGCTGTCAGAGGGGCTTAAACATAGTAATCTTTAAAAATGATTGGGAATTTGCCTTAGAGAAAAAACTGTTATGATTAATTTCTACAAATGATAAACCACTCCTTCTTCAAAATACTGCATGCTATGAAGTGTGATTTAATCCATTTGACTACAGAGCCTGATGCTTCTGACAACTGTGACTCAAATGTCATCACAGAAAGTGATATTTCAAGTGGCAGGGTGGGATTAGAAACCTGCTGAAGATTTTTCAAAGGAGAAGTAAGCACATAATTTTTAGATAAGTGATTTGTCTACACTAAACCACTTCCTCTGAAAAGACAGGCAGCTTTAAAAGAAAAACTTACAGTGTTACACTAGAAGGAGCAATTTAATTGCAGAGAAATACTATTTATGATGGTAGGTAGAGAAAAAAAAAACACAGGATACTGGGCAATGTGTTTCCCATACATAAAAAATTAAAATTACTTTTCACCCTCTGAAAATAGCTTCATCGAGGCTTTTATGAGGAAGGAGCCAGTCTCAGTATCTGGGACCTCGCGACCTGATACATTCTTGTTGATGCTTTGTGTGTTATTTCAAAATAGGAAAAACACCATGGTAGCTTATGAATTGTGTGAAAACAGTGTAAATGTGTGTAAAAGCAGTAAAACCTGAAACAAGCCCAGAAATGTTCATTCTATCAAGAATTCTTGTAGCATTAGAGCAATTATCAATTTCATTCGCATCCACCAAGTCTGAACTCAGTGCACTTACATTAATAGGGCAATTTGGTCCTTGTTTTGGATTATTGACATACTTCCCATTGCTTTGACAGTCCCCTAAAACTTGCGCTTCCTCAATCTATTCTACCAGTCTAGCTGTGTAAGTTACACCTCCTTAAAGCATCTGTCTACCCTGAAAGGCAATGAAAAAAATGTGTAAGGTTCTGTACTTTTCTTCCATGTGACTGAATCTGAAGTTTGACCAACTGCAGTGGAAACTTCACTTTGTGTAAGAGTTCATTCCAGCAGCCCCGTGGTCCACCTGCAGCTATGAGGACCTGGCTGGAGGCTTGCCCAGGCTGCACAGACTGCCTGCTATGGACACTGGCCCAGCGCTGAGTCTGGAGCACCTGTAGCAGCCGTGTTGCTGTGGAGTGTTCCTTCAGCCACGCTTGTGCAGCTCTGAGATTGCGCAAAGTGGGGAGGGTTTGGTTTGCAGTTCTGCTTGGTCTGATGGCTGTGGAGAGAAAGCAGTAACCCTGTCTGCCAGGCTGACCTTGAGATGCTACATCAGGAGTGGAAGTTCAGTGAGAGCACGCATAACTCTTACCTGGTTGTAGTGGATTCCTGGGGGGGAGGGGGAAGAACATGAAATCTGACAATGCTTTTTTGTGGAATCATTTTTCAGAGAAGAGCTGCTCTTTGATATCTATGATAGTTTGCTGCTCCGATCTGTCATGTTGCCGACTCTCTGCTAAGGTGTTTGGGAAGCAGTTAAGTGACTGTAAGCATGGCAAGGGAAGCTGGGGCCGTTTTTTCACTGAAAGGAATTTTGCTGGAGAGAGACGGTATTTTTTTCAAGTCCTCCTGTTTTTATTGTTTGTATTTTGTTTGTTTCTCGCTGGAACCTGCCGGCTGCTTCGCTGCGAGAGGGCCGGGTGCGCCTTTAAGAGGTGGAGGTGCCTTTGTGCAGGTTGTGCGGGGAAGGAAGTGGCTCTGCACCGAGGAGGGTGGCAGGAAAAGGCTGGTGCTCGGCTGGCCACAACTTAAACTGCCAGTTTTCCCTTTGAGAGGCAGCAAAGAATTGTCACATCAGCTTCCTGGGGGTTGACTGTTTCTTGCCTTTTTTTTTTTTCCCCCTTCGGCACTGTCAGTTGAAACGCTGACCACCGCAGGCACAGCTGGACGTGTTTAAAACTCTTCCGTGGGCAGCCCTGGCCTGGCAGTGGCGTGGGAACGGGCGATGTCTCGGGAGCGGCGTGCGGCCGGCAAAGGCGAAGACCTGACCTGGCAAACACAGCCCAAGGGCCCTGCCCGGGCCAGGCTGTCCCGCAGGTGACAGCGGTGCCGGGGGCAGCCCGCAGCCCCCGCCTGCCTCAGTTTCCCCTGGCGGCGGAGGGACGGCGCCCGTCGCTCCGCCGNGCTCCAGCGACCTCCCCCCGGGCCCGGCCCGCCGGTGCCTCCCGCCCGGCCCTCCGGTGCCTCCCGCCCGGCGCGGGGCGGCGGCCGGTCCGGAAGGAAACTCCCGGCCGTGGGGGCCGCCCGCCCCGGGCGCTGCTCCGCCGCCGAGGCTGCCCTGGACGCTAATTAGCATGACTAGTTTGATGGATTTCGTCAAAAGCATTCAGCAAACAGGGTAGGGGGGAAGCGAGGGTATAAGATTTCCCAAATCTCAAGACTTTTCAGCCCCGGTGCCCTTAATGGTTTGTTACGCGGGCTCGAACAAGTGTTGCTTCCAATTAATTGATCGAGGGGATTTATTTTAGTATTTTGGCCGGGTGCCAGAGACAGAGGCTTTGTCCTAGCGTTTTAAGCACCACCCCTCCTTGCAAGTTTGAAATGTGAGCTGCCTGGGTGGTTTTTTTTTTCCTCCTCTCTTTCTCTCTCTTCCTTCTGGCAAAGTGGCTGTGGCTGCGTGTGTGTGTGTGTGTGTGCGTGTGCGTGCGTGCACGAGAATGAGAGAAGGACGTACCTCTCTGTGTAATGGGAAAGCAAGACATGGATCACTAGAGACAGAAAAGAGAACCGTCAATATCAGTAACATGCAGCCGAGGTGAGATTTTTCTGAGTGTTTGATTTTCTTAAAACCCTCTCGGAAGATTTACGGCAGCCTTCTGCCATGCTGTATGCCGAAGACGTACTCCTGAGCAATGTCATAGGGATGCTTACATGTCTATCGCCGTTTTAGGTCTGTTCGCGTACGTGTGAAGTTTTAAAGCTTAACCTGATTCTCTTTATTGTCTCTAGAGGGTTGTAGCTTGAGCACAAATAGCCTGTTGGCAAGTACGGCATGAGCCCATTAGCAAGACTCCATCTGTGATTGGTTTTGCCTGGAAACCGGGAGACAAGCAATGAATAATTGATGTGTGTTGTGCAGTAGCTGGACAGGCAAAGAGGAGAGAGAGAGGGAGAAACAGAGCAGGGTGCCCTCAGAGGGGGAGAGAGAACAAGCTTGAAAATAGCTACTGGCTGCCTTGTGCTGAGATGAAGGCAACCCCGGCTGTCTTTGTTCTGCACTGGCTGCTTTCTGCCTAGAAGTGTTTGCAGACATATGTGGCCTCTCTGCAGCAGCAGAGGCAGGCGCGCAGAGGAGGGGCGGCGGAGGAAGCCCAGGCCGGTGAATGGGATGTAACTCGGGGGTAAGTTGGTTCCGGGGGGGCGGGGGCCGTGCGTGCGGGAGCGGGGCCGAGTGCCGGAGCGTGTCGGCCCCGGGGAGAGCGGGTGTGCGGCCGTGTGTGCGGAGTGTCTCCGCGGCCGTGTGCGGGGTGTCTGTGCCGTGTGCCGCGGGGTGTCTCGGTGCGTGTCTGTGTGCGGCAGCGGGTGCACTGTGGGAGCGGCCGCGGGGCTGGCAGCGATGGCAGCAGCGGGCTCTGCCCGCCCGGCCCGGCCCGGCCCGGAGCGCCGCTCTGCGCGGAGCTCCCGCCGCCCCATGCTGCGGCCCGGCCCGCGGGTTCGGCAGCCGGCTTGCCGGCTGCAGCCGCAGGCACACAACCAAAAGGCAGCACCAATTATCGCTGGCCTTTCCTGCAACTTTGGCCGGTCTGGCACCGTCAGAACGTGACAAGCTGTTCTGCAAACGGCAGTGACAATACTGCTGCCACCATTTCATTTTTGCTGTCTTTATAAAGACCTTGCCGTGCAGAACTCACATCTGTGGCAAGTGGTTTCGTACAAGATCTCAAAGTAGTATTGGTATCAATGACAGTCTCGCATATTTCAGTTGACAAGTTTTTTGCCCCTTATATATACTAGTAACAAGTGTCTTGTTTATTCTTTTCCTGTGTAAAAACTGAAAAGGTTATTTAATTTGCACACGATTTAAGGAGTTTTGAGAAAGTTTCAAACTAGTGATGCCAGACTGGAATTCGGCAAGTTAGTTTTATTGTTCAGTTTAGTTAGTTGGCTTAATGCAAATAATATCTAAAAACTGAATAAAATAGCATATATCAATGTACACCAAAAACAAAATGCAAAGGATCTATGCAGCTTCAGTGTTTGCAATTCAGACATTGACAGCACGGTCTGTTGGGGAAAGAGAGGTTGCTATTGTAGATAACAGCTCTTTGAATCGGAAAAATTGCTGTGTAAGGTAAAATAGACTTTGCATAAAGTAGCATCAGTGGTTTTGAGTCCACTAAAGCCACTGTCAAAACAAGTTGTGACTTCAGTCATACAAACTGCTTGTACTGAGTTCAGGTGAGTCCATTATAAGATCTGGTTGAAAATACCTTATTATCTGTCATCTTTTGATGAAAGAAACGCTTTCTGTAGACATCTCATGGGGTGAACTGGTTAAATTGAACCCACATTTTTGACAACTTACCTTGGCTCATAATACTGTAGAAGATAATGTTCATTCTGCAGATCTGTAGGTTTTTGGAATGAATAGCTATTGTGGAGACAGTTTTTTTCCAGAAGTCATGTCTCAGGTTAGGCTAACCAGGTCATTAGGCTGGGGTGACCTAAGAAAAGCAATTAGCGTGACTGAAACGCTACTTGGAAATGGAAGTACATAAAACTAAGATCCAGCTAAAATTGCTCTATGTTGCCTAATGTTGCCTGTAGTTTTGGTTCAAGCTAGAAGTTTATTACTGTTATATTGATAATAAAGTAATTATCAGCATCTAATCATGCATAAAAATGGAAGTTCCTCTGCGCCCGGCAGAAGCATGTCTTTCCATGCTGTCACCAATCTGCTTAGCAGAATTTTGTTCCTCTTTTTGCTTAGCATTTAAATTGAGATAGGAGGTAAAGTGCAATACAACATGTGAACAAAAGTTTGGGTTGATGTAAATTTATTTCAGAAGAACTCAGTCAATAATGCTGCAGTTTAAATGAACGGAAGTGTGTTACCAAAGGCTTGGTATCAAATTTATGGTCAAAGTTTGATTAAAAACACTACTTAACATTGATTTGATTCCCACCCACCCCACCTTTACCTCTTTCTGGAGGAGCCGTCAGAAAATCCCTGGGGAAATACGTCTGCAAATGCAGTGAAGTTTTACTAGTAAAGAAGTCATCTGAATGAGCAAGGTACAGTTTCATGTTAGCGATTGAAAATACTGATCATAAGAGAGGTTTGAAACGTAGTCATAAGCCTTTAATCTTGTGTAGGTCATAGTAGAATGGTTACAAATGTCAGAGCTGTGCGTGTCAATGTCTCTGTGATCCTGGCTGAAGTGTTGCTGTGTTTGTATTCCAGTGAAACACATGCGCTCCCTTGGTATTACCTGTGCTGAAAGTAGCATTTAGTCCTGGGACCCTTACGCTGGATGGATGCTCCAGGAACATCCAAGGAGGCTTGTCCACATGTATTGGACAGGGGACAGCTATTGGTTACAAAGCAAAGAAGCAGAGCATGCAAACCAACAATGAGAGAAAAATAGAGGATACTTACGCTCAATGAATAAACAATTTGTTGTTGTAGTAACAGGTGCTGTATTAATTACAGTGAGATAGTTTAGGGAGAATTGTCTGGCAAAACAGGCTTGCTGTTGCCATAAGAGTTAGTACAGCAATTAGTTCAAGAGAGTCTCTGAATCCAATGCCCCAAGCCCCTGCAATTACAAGATGTGTAACTAAGACAAGAGAATAGTGTTTTTCTATGTCACGAGGTAAGCTGAGGACACAGAAGTTCCCACGTTATCCTCAGCTGTCGCTGGGACTGTGACAATGCAAGGCTGCTTTCTCATGACCATTACACCAACAAAAGGAATATTGCTGATCGACAGTGACCAAAAATCATTTAGAGTGAAGCCATCAGGAAACTGTCACTTTATGGCATGGCACAACTGTAACTTTTTTTTTTTTCTCATAACAAAAGAATAGACTGTAGATTATATAAAAAAATACCAAAAGAGCTAATCAGGGAAGGAGCTAACCAGCAGAAAACAACCCCAAAACCTTATCGTGTGAAACATTGTTAAAATGATGTTCCAGAGATCTCAGTGAAGATGTTCTTTGGTTTGCTTCCTCTCAGTGGGAGAACAGAGTGCCACAGGAAATGCCTTCCTCTGAGGCTGCTCTGGCAAGGAGAACTTCTGTTTTCTCTCCGGTGGAACAAACAGAAGTTGCTCCTTATAGATTGCCATGAAACTGCTTATAAGCAGCTGGACAGCAAGGTTTTTGCTGAACGAAAAAAAAAAGTGGTGGGGAAAAGTGGCTTCCTCCCAGCCCTGCTCTGCTATTGCTGCATTGTAGTTCAGAGCTGTGCAAGCTAAAGCTGGGTGATGTAACTGAAGTCTCACAAGCCTTGCTGGGCATGTGGAGAGCTGTGCAGGCTGGGTGGGTGGTTCACTACTTCTGGTACCTTGCAGGATACAGCAGAGACACATCCAGAGGGTTTAAAAAAAAATCATGTAACAAATGACCCCACTGCGTGTCCACTAAATTTCCTAGTTTGTTTTCCTTGTGCTGCCTTTCCAGAAGAAACCAGGAAGTTCTGTGAAAAAAACCCAGTAGACATGACATCTGTAGTGTGGTGTTACTGGCTGTTTCTTTGAAGTAACCAAAACAAACAAAAAAGAAAATTAACTAAAAGTAGCTAAAAGTTAACACACTTGAAAGAATATATTAAGTTAATATCATTTGGCTATTCTAACAGCAGGATAGGAACCAAAATTCTGCGGGGTATACCTTCTTCTGAAATACTGAAGCAAAACACCCATGCATGTGTTTTTGTATATAAAAAAATATATAACAAACACACAATGTTTTGGTATATAAAACAGTTGTTTTAGAGGTACCTAAAACCAATTTGAAGTTACTGAACAAAGCCTTCTAAAGCAGCATGTAAAACGATGAGCTAGCCTTGGAGTGAAATGGCTGTTTCACTAATTGTGAGAGGTACACCAATGCGCAGTAAAGCAAAGCAGTAATAGCTTCCGAGGCATTGGGAAGAGTGCAGATCCATTCATCATCAGGGAGAAAGCAGCCAGCCAGTCTGGCTTTCACTGACAATTCAGTAAGGAAGCAAGAAAAACACAGAAAGAACACAGACAGGTTTTTTGTTTCTGTTTTTAATTGGAAGTTGCTTGCAGAATTTTCTCCTTAAAATCAAGACAAAGTATAGTTATAAAGAAAAAGGAGTGACATTGGGACAGTAATTACTTCAGTAGTGTGGAAGGTTGCCACTCAACCCACCTCTAATAAATACTATACAGTTCTTGACCTGGATCATTCTTAAATATTCTCTGGAGTGTGTTACTAATCCTGAGTCTTAGCTTATTTGGGATCGTTCTATTGACAGTAATCCAGTGCAACCAATGGCAGTTTTACCTATTTCATTAAAAAAAAGAAGTTACTTTTGTTCTCAGTTGTTTGGTTAGTACCAATAAAATGTTCTGACAGCCAGCTAAGCTCCTAATTCTTGTTGTTTATTGTAACTGAAGTACAGCTCTCAACATTTTGATGAGTAACCCTTAATGTTTGTTTATAAACTTCTAATCCTCACACTGAATTTTGTTGTCAGTAGTTTGTGGTTTTTATACCTCCTCAGTGCCCCTTGCATCTATTAAATGAAGTTTCGGGAGGTAGGTAAGCTGGACTTTGTCTTTGGTGACATCCTGGAAGCAGACAAAATCCCACAATTGTTGGTTAATACAAGCTTGTTAGAATGCTATTTGGATATAGTATAATAGTACCTGGAGAGGTTCATTCTTTCACAATCTTATCATTAAAACTATCTGTACTGCATTTTCAAAATCATTCTGACCTAACTTAGTTACAAGTAAAGTGAGTAGAGCTTCAGTAGAAGCAGAACTAGGGCAGATGGGAAGACCTGGGATTCCCATAAAAAACACTCCTTTACTTATTCTTGACTACCTTTTCATGGTCAGCCTAAGAAGGTTAACAGGGAGAACTAACGGGAGTTTGTCACAGGACTCCCTTCAGTTCTCAGTTAGCTATGCTAACCAGTTTTACTGACCTGGCATGTGCTTTTGTGGTTCAATGTATTTAACATTTATTAACAACTGTATTTCTGCATTAGTATGTAGTAGGAAAAGAAAAAAATACTGGGGAGGGGGCATTGTGCCACTTAGTGCCACTTCCTTATCCATATACCAGGCCAGACTTGAAAGAAGAGTATTAACAGTACTTTTACTGTCTTATCTACTGACACTATCCAACTGTTTTAGAAAGTTAAGGTTTTTAAGCATCAGCCTAACAGCATGGCTTTCAGAGGAGCCTGTCATGATTTACTTATTCATACAGATTGCAGTGGCTTATGTAGTCTTGATCCTGCTTGATCTGCCAGCAGTATTTGCTTCTATTGATCACAGGCTGTTATTTGACTGCCTTGAGCAGCTTGTAGGTCTCCCTGGTTTTGTTAACGGGGTCTGCCACGGTTACTTCTCAGCCTTCTCATTTTGCTGCTGTCAGTAGTTTTAACTCCAGATTTCCTGCTCAGACAGATACTCTGCAGAATTGTGTCACGCTGGTTGTGTTTTTCAGTAAGTTTCATAGTTCACCTTAGTGTACTATGGTGCTGAACTGGGGTTCTGTCCTGGTTTGGCTGTTAGCTCTGGTTTAAAATGGGTGTTTGGCAATGTGCCTGGCTGTCATGTGAAGTTGTAAGTGTGTAAAAACTCCTCCTATGCTAGATGTAATAAAATACCATATAACCTTCAGTTCTTCATGTTCCTATACACCTTTGCATTCCTACTATTGTTCTAGCAACAAGGCAATAGAGAGGTTAGTCTGGAAGAAACTTAGAAACCAGTCGTCTTGCACATAGACAAGTACTGTTAAATTGTCCTGTTTCAGCCCACTTTCCAAATGGTTATGTATGTTTTCTGACTATTCCTTGGGGTAGAAATACTGTAATTCCTTAACTGGCTGATTTACCTCGAAGGCCCTTGAAGTAATTTGTGTCTGTTAAGAAGTACGCTTCATCAGACCAAAGTTGCAGTAGAATCAAGTTAGAAACAAATGTTGATGTGAGTTTACATATGGTCTTAGTCCATTAGTAATGGAAGATGTTCATTTTTTTACTTAATAACTTTACAACTTGTAAATATACTTTTAAGATCTTTGCAAAATAGAAGCATAGATGGTCCTCGTGTATTTTGTGTTTCTGGTTTCAGTACAAGACTGACCTTCTTTAGAACATGCACTTAAGCTTTTGTCCCTTACTGTTTGTGGCACCTTGTATCATTTTGATAGAAACACAGCCCCACAGGTGGTCTTTGAGCAGACAGAACAGTTATTCGCGGCTGGCTTTTTGAGAGACTTGAGATGAAAATTTATGAGGACCAAGTGATTTTTACTTGTAAGGAACACATTTAATATGTGATGACTGTGTAGATGTACATCCTTCTGTGTAGACCCATCTAGTAAAACTAGGATGTTGGCTGTCTGGCTTGCCTGACATTCAGCAAACTTCCTCTTTGTCTCTACATCTACAAAAAATATCAGGGAGATTAATTCTCTCACAGAGAGAGTTTGGGACTTTGGAGAGTTGATCATTAGTGTGCAATACCTCATAATCTTGAATTGATAAGCAGAACAGAAGATACAGTTTATAATATTTGCTAAGTTAAGAGTAGGTTATAGGACATCAAAAAATGGAAGTTTGAAAGTCCCGTCTTAAGTGCTGACTTTAAATGACTCACTTGAAACACTCATGAATCATGTTGCAAAGGCAAAAATGTCCTTCTTGTTAAACGACTGTAATCTAAAATGTTATAGGGAGCGAAATGATTTATTGATGTCTGTTTCTGAGGCGTTTACCTGCACCTGTAGCCAGCCCATTCCATTTATTTTGGCTTGCTGACAAATTAGCAGGCTATTTGTATGTCAGATTTGGTCAGTAGTCAGCTCCCACCCCCTTACATATTGAACTGCTGCTAATCTAATTGTTTGTGGTTATGGCAATTTACTATCCAGATAGATGTCATTCAGGGGAGCTCTTTTGCATAGTGAAGAGAAAAAGCAGATCTATTTGTGTATATTCTCATAGTGCCTTGTAGAAAGACAGTATGCAGAAGACAGCAGCTTTCAAGCCTCTTCCATGCACACAAGGCAATGATCTGTGCATTACCTTCCTTTCCGCTAGTTTGGAATGTCAAATATTAGGTTTCATATTTAGTGGCTGAAATAAGATTAACTCTGTGATTATGGCCATTGTTGCTGTATCTAGGCACCCCTCAAGAGTGAGCAATCCAAATTACATGTTGGAGTTTTAACTGCATGTATAAGTTGCATAAATACTCTCAGGGGGAGTTGAAGTGAGCGTTGCCACCTGCAGTGGTTACATTGCAGTGCTTGAGTACGTTTTGTGGGGTGTTGAAGGCAAAATTACTGTTTCTTGCTAAATTGTTTCAACTGCTGGTTTAGATCTTCATCACGGAAAGAGTTTGAGCGCTACTTTTCCAAGTCAGAGTGCTCCGCTGTTGCACAGCGGCAATTGCAGGTTGCCTGACCTCGCCTGCCAGGACGCCTCCAGCGCTGCTGCTCCTCGGTGGCACAGCCGCTGCTGCCAGCTGCTCACTCTGTTTGTCAGATGAAGAGGACTAGTGAAATCTATGGTGTGGCTATGTTTTCTTCAGCTTAATTAATCTGATCTCACACTCTGAGTTTTAAGTAAGATAGGAAGTTTGGACTTTGACACAGCCAGAAAGATTTTCATGCCATGGGAGCATGGCCTGTGCTGGCCATCCTGGCCATCTGATTCTGCCAGGGTTCCCTGGGACTGCAGGTGGGGGCAAGACTCAACCACTGTTCTCTCCTCTCAAACAGCTCCATGGCTGCTACTAAACATTGCTGGCACTGTGCAGCTTGAAATGTTTTATGGTCTTACATCTACTTAACCTTTAATGTTTTCTGTCAACATCTATTATGACCTGGTGGCCTATGGTTAGTAAAATGTGCCCTTGCAGGCTGCCAGATACTGTAATGGAATTAAGCCTTTAAAATTATCAGACCTGTCAAAGGGGTTTATAATCCTGTGAGAGCTTTAAGTGGTTTCTTACCTTGGCTTCAACACACATTTGACCTGGTTGAAGTGGTATTACTTGATTGTTTTGTTTTTACTTCCTATTAATACTTCTAAAACTGGGGGAGGGCAAGTGGAGGAAAAAAATTCATTTCCTTGGCATCTTTATGAGGAGTCTCTTCAGTTCTGTCCCAGATACCTTTTTTATTTTCACTCTCTTGCACTTGTAGATTAAGGTCTGCAAATATTTCTGTGGGAACTTGTTCCTTTAAGTAAGGGCACTAGGATACTTCGTTGTGTGCCTTAGTCAGACAATGTGCACTGAGGGCTGGCACAAGTCAGGAGGGAATGTCAGCCTTGCTTTGAGGAAGACTGGACTCAACCAAGTGCTCACAGAAGGTGCTGAACCGACACCTCTGGAAATGAATGTCCTCTGCGGAGTGAGTGTAGGAAGGACAGTAACACTGCAGTTGCTGATATTTACCATCTGTGTGCTTTAGTCTGAGCAGAGGATAGTACGAAATTTTGAGATGGTTTACCTTTTGCTAGTTAGTTTTCAGTTACCTGTGGAAATGCTGAAAGTAATTTTCTAGCATTTTAGTGGTGTGTCAGTGATTATAACACAGTGCCTGGTGGTCATTAACACCACAAGTTAATTAGCAGAGAGATACTACGTGTATCATATCCAACAGAAACTGAAATATGCCGTAGAGGAGGCAGTTTGACTGTGTCCATGCAGCCTGTAGCTAAGTTTGGCAGGTCACCTCATCTGAGCTTGATTCCTGAGCCTCACTTCATAGCAATTTCCTGTCTCTGTGAGTTGGTTGTATGTGAGCCATTTCTTTAAGTTACTGCACATTTTTAACACTGTTTTGTTTTTGAGGAGTGATGCAACTTTGGCTTCTGAAGTAGTGCCATGCTGACTCAGTTGCTTACCACCAGCAGGGTGATGCAAGGTGAGGAAAAAGAATAAAGCTCATAAAATGCGATTCCAAAATAAGGCAAATAAAATGCTGTCTTGTTTGAGATTTATCGTATAAGTGATAGAGGGAAACATGCAGCAGCCATTTCTCTTGCAAGGAAAAGCCCTTTTATTACAGTAGGTTTTGGGGTTTTTTTTTTTTACATTTTTACTCTTCCCATATAGCATAAGCAAGGTAAAAAAATGTTGTTCCTGCTACTAAACTGCATGCAGGCATTAGCCCCATAAATAAAATTAATTTTAAAAAATAGTTTAGGTTTTCTGAGGTGACTTTAATTGGGATAGATGCTGGAATAAATTGGCCTCTTGGGTAAGGAGGACAAATAGACAAGTACCCATCCCCCCAAAAAAGTTACAATTACAGTGTACAGTTACAGTAAATCCTGTTACAGTTTCTAGAGCAATTGTGCTCAATACTAAATCCTGAGTTGGAATGCTCTGAAATCCTGACTTTCCTAGAGGTGTATTTCTCTTTTCTTTGCTTTTGGTATACAAATCTCAAGAACCTCCCAGGACACCCACTACTAAGCAGAAGAAATGGAGATGTAGGAATGAAACCTGTCATCAGGCAGCCGTGGTGAGTGTCGTGAGATGGGCTGTCTCTTCTGATCCAAGAGCTTGAGTATATTGATGGCTAATATTTTTACTTTGTGACAGTCCAGTGAATGATCTCATCAGTTGTTGTTAGCAGGTGCAAAAACGATGCACGTCTGGTAGCAAGACAGGTATTTTTTCTGTGCTTGTCTTGGGATATGAGTGTCAGGCGCGAATGACTTTCCTTTCTGAATGTAATTGTCCACAGCATTTTGGAAAGGTGCAAAGTAGATTACAATTGTTTCTTAGTGGAGGGAGGGGAGAAGGACCCGTCTCAGACATCAAATGCCTGTTCATGAAAATTTGGGATTCTTTCTGCTTCCTGGGAGATTGTTTTAAGGGTTGTCTAGCTGTTCTAAGAGGAAGTAACCTGAACTGTTGCTATTTCTACTGTCATGGCAAAGATGTAATAATGGTGTGAAAAAAATGAGGAGCAATGAATGCCTTCTTTCAATAGTTACTGTGGTTTATTTAGCTGGATTACAAAGACATCAGATGCCTTTTTAAAAATAAATTTTTAGTAAACAACAAGGAAAATAGTTTGTGCAGTCAGACATGCAGCTTTCCGAAGTGTCCAGATTCACCAGTTCTGATTCTCTGCTGTGTTCTTCTTAGTGTCAAATGAAGCAAAGCTGATACACTGAAAAATGGGAGCTCTGTCAATGTTTATGTTATTTAATCCTCAGTGTTGATTCCCAGTTGCAATGGTTTCTGTTACCAGTTTGTTTACTTTGAGCATCCTACTTCTCAATTGTATGTCTCCTGTAGTCAGAGCTCATGAGCCTGTGAACACTCAGACTTTGGCCAAGTCATCCAAAATAATGGGTGACAGACACTTCACTTGAAATAGGCATTTAGTTTTCCAGCCATCTCATCAGTTTCAAGGATGTACAAATTACACAAGGCATCAGGGTGACCCAAGGCAGATTGAAATGCGGGAATTTATTTGCATGAAGCAGAGGCTGATCCTAAAACAATAGTGTATGAGAGTTCAACATTTCTTGTTTCAGTAGAGTCCTAAGTAGTAGCCTGAGTATTCCCTCTGCAGCTCAGTTCTGCCTTCTTTCTGCTCTGTGTTTACATAATGGCACTTTCCCCTAACATTTTGCTTCTGTGCCTGTGTTTGTGCAGTACTTTGACTGTCAAAATGTCTGACTACAATATGGAAGTTAATGTCTTAGTGTGAAAGTAGTATTTATTATTCATTGTCTTTACACTGAAATGTCTCTGTATTTGTTGATCTTCACAAAGCATGTCAAACAGCTGATAATTTTTCAAAAATCTCACTCTAAATAGTGCTTGTTACTTTTAAAATGAAGGCTGACTGTGGCTCTCAATTTTCTATCAATGGAACCACCGTGAACCACCCTTCTAATTAATGCCATTTCAAGCTGTGGTACAGTTTCACTCATAGTATTTGGCAAATTTTTCAAAGTCTTCTTCAGAAGGCTTTAGATTGTTAACAGACTGAGGCATTTTAAAGAAATGTTACCAGTTGTCACCATCTAAAATGGGAGTCTACAGCTGAGTTTTCCCATATGTATTTTCATTGTTTTTGTAATCTGTTTTGAGATCAGTTTTGCATGAATCAAAGGATCCAAGGGGGGGAAAAATATCTTAAGTAGCTCTCTCCAGAAGCTTCTCTTGCAGATTTCATTGATGATTAAGATATTTGTGGTCTGTCCTTAACTCTCCTTTTTCTTCATAATTACACTAGAGATTAAAGATTGTGTTTCATACTGCATGAGTGGTAACTTCTACATACAAGTAGTGACTCAAGCAGTGAAATAATCCATAGCCACATTTCCTCCAGTAATGGTAATTTCTCTCATAAAAGCAGGATGATAGCTTCATCTGTGTAGGAAATAGAATAGACCTGTGTTCTGATTTAACACACCTGTAAATAAGCAGGGAAAAGAGGAAAAATGCAGGGGAAGAAAAGGCTACCACATCAACAATTCTCTGATAGTTATGGAATTACTAACATCATAAATTCAGGTTAAACTTTGCTAGAAATTAGCCATCAGACTGGTAACTTCTGCCTACCTTACACTACTCTTTCACATTTTTCCACAGAATTGCATATGCTTCCCTTTTTATAGACTGAACTCTGAAAATTTATCTGCTCTCCACTGAATTTCCATTTTACATGATGTGAAAGGCATGTACCTTTTGGGATATAGTTTATTGCTTGATTTCAGTGATTTCTCTGAAACCTGGAAGAAAGGCATTAAGGTGTAAATGATAAGGAGTTTTGTNTCTTGAGTTTCAGGTTCAAAGGACTATCAAAGAACCGATGAACTCAATTTAAGGGGCTTTGACTTTATTGATAGCAACATCTTCCATAGTCCCTGAATTTGCAGTTGCCCAAAACTGTTGACCAAAATACATCCCAACCCTCTTGTTCTTTCAGCAACCTCAGCTATGTTGCCTTTGATAATTTCCTGAAGANGGATGAAATCACCTGGAGCGAGATCTGCACATAAAACTTGTGTCTGCATGGAAATGCCATTAAGGACTGTGCTTATTTACAACACTCAATACAGGCAGAAATGCTAGAATAGGTATCGTTCTACAATAAAAATGGGTTTTGCTGATGCTGCTTGTTCCACTCAAGGAATCAGTATAAGCTATAAACTGGTGAGATCACTTTTCTTTGCTGATACAAACTACATTTACAATAGGCACACACATCAAACTTTTTGAGGGATGTTGTGCTGACAGAATATCTATTGAAGTGGTCCCAAGGAATGGAAGAGGCAAGAACCATGCTCCTGGAAGTAACTATCTCTTACTGCTTATTTGAACTTTCCAAAATTTTCACTAGGTGCTGTTTTGTGGACAATGCTCTGTTGCTATCCGATACTGTGCATGCAGACTGGGATTGTGTGTTTTGTTAGTCAGTGCAGTTACCATGAAAATGATAACTTACAAGGTTTGTTAAGGTGTGTGTTCTAAAAAATTTATTTCCAAAGACTCTCCAGGATGTACTTCAGTGTATCTCTCTGAAACAATCCTCTTGCCCATAGCATCACTTTTCTTTG
>VYZR01050599.1:0-11389 GCA_013400675.1 Oxylabes madagascariensis | reverse complement strand
AAATTCAGTCAGGACTGGGACAAGTAACCAGCACAGTGATCCTGATCCCTGCACACTGCTTTACTGACATGCCTCTCCCTGTACTCCTTCCCCCAGAGATAGTGTGTTTTCTCTCTGCAGAAAGGTTGTGTCCGTCAGCAAGAAAATGATGTGTGCTCCTTTTGGGCTGCATAACTAAAGCTGCTGCTAGTAATCCAATTTCAGAATAAAGGCAGCTGAATAAAGAGTTATAACATCCAAAACATAAGCAGGATAGCTGAAGTCCATCAGCACAGGAATAACATAACATTATACCAACAGTGGCAGGCAACACACCTGAATCTGATGTTAGACAGGCTGAGGAAGAAGCCCTTAAATTAAAGAAGATATTAGGTACAAGTGTGAGGAAAATAAAGTGTCTAGTAGCAATAGTGAAGTTCATATGTGCTTTTTGCTTTACAAGCTCATACTTGCCAAGAGTGTTTATGACTTACCTTGAGGAGTTCAGCTAAAAAAACCTATGAAGAATTGATGTATGAAGAGATACCAGCGTTTTGTGTCAATTTTGAGAGCAGCTTTTCAGTATTTCTCCCCTGCTCAGGGAAGGGGCTGGGCAATGTTCTGGATGCTGTGTGTACAAAGGCAGATGGGCGAATGTACCTGCCTGACTTTGCTGTGTGACAGCTGTACCCATTAGTCTGCATTTGCTATCTCAGTGTCTCTAGTGCCATATGTTCTTTTTCCTTAAATAAACAGGTATATAATAGTTAGGACAGATGTGAGTAGCAAAAGGGCATAAGCAGAAGAATGATTTGGAGCAAGACTCAAATGACTGATCTTGACACCAGTAGCCTTAACCAGTTTATGGTAGAACTGGATTACTACGTGCCTTACAGCTGCTTTCACTGTTCCAGTCAATGGAAGGGTATCTTTAATCAACTCACAATTTTAGTATCTATCTGTCTTCTTATGACTCATTAGTGTTTGTAATTGCATCCTTTTTGAGCTTAGCAACTTGTCTGTTGCTTTCTAATATACTTGAGGAGTATTGCAGATGAGTTTTGGAGACATCCTAGTCAGTGTCAACAGCAGAGAGACTCATGCAACTGTTTTTGTTTTGTTTAATTTAATTTCATCGGTACAGACTCATTGAGGTAAATACTTTTTTGAAATGCCTTAGAAAACAATAGTATTAAAAGCATCAAATATAAACATGAAGGAATTAGCATAAAATTACCGAGAAATGGCAGCTGGAAATGTAATCATGTAGACAGATAGTGTATAGCAAGATAAATTGTTGAGTTGCACACACTTCATTCAAAAAAATACTAGGAGTGTGTTGGTGTGTGTTCAGGGAGGAGTTCTTTGTTTTCAATTTCATCCTGAATTGTGAAGTCTAGAGGGTTATTGTTTTCTTAGAGAAGAGCATCTTTGAAAACAATGCCTGCTATTATGTCTGATTGTCTTCTTCCTTTCCCTTGTTAGCAATCTACCACATCTAGTTATGAACAAACACAGCTCTTAAACATGAATGGGATTCTCATTATTTGCTACCTGCACCTGATTTCTTTCTTACCCAACCTCTGGTGTTAATGAACATTAGTTCACAATAGTTTCCTATTCCTATTATGTGCTTTAGAACAGGCAGTCCAAAGATGAAAGAGGATAAATGAGGAACCTGAAAAAAGCCTTTTTAGAGTTGCTTATCAGAGTTTGATTCCCACATTGATAGCATAAGCTAAGGATTTATGAATCAAACACAGTTCTGAACTGCATTCTCCAATACTGTTTTTAATCTGATTTGTTGCTGCTGCTTGTGTATTTGCACTTCTTCTTAAGGTATCAGGAGGAAATAGTGTCTCATAAATAAGGCATCAGAACTCAATTTAGCCTAAGCAAACCTTAGCAACCTTAGCATTTGTTGCTCGAAAGACAGAAGATAGTTCTACTGGCCCAATTCAACATGTTTTTGAAAGAGCAACCCTATATAAGTTTGCTGGGAGAATACAGGGAAATCCCAGGTGAGCTGAGAAGACTCTGCAGCAAATTTACTGCAGGACTCTGTGCTTTATAACCCACCAGGTTTTCCAGGGCAAAGCACTGGAGTAAGCTCTGCGCTGGTGTATCCTCCTTGATGAGCTGCAGTGGTTGGGTGGCCTGCTGGAGTTCTAATGCCCACCGTGGGAAGCGTTTGCGTGAGGGACTGGGGTGCAGAGTGGGGCTGAAAGCCTGACACAGGTCTGCACCTTCCACTCTCCCCAGGAACCAAAGGTTGTTGTTTTGTGATGGAGAGGGCAAGGTCAACATCCCTGGCCCTAGAAAAGTAAATGGAATTTTTAACTGAAGAAATCCTGTCCTTGCAGCAATTGATGTCGGTTTTGCCACTCTTCTGAGCACACTCAAAATTTCACCAAGGGAGTTAATTTTCTAGTACTTGTTTCTCCCATTCCCTGGAATATAGAAACTTGAATTCATTCTCTGCAGTTCATGTGCATTTTAGACATGATAGCTAACATCTCCTGATATTCATTCTATAATCCAGCCTTCAAGTTTCAAATGCTGCCTTAGATACAAATGTAAGATAAGCATGTTACCAATGTGATCTGCACCTACTTCTTGTCTTTTGGCCATATGATCTCTATGCATCATCATGTTTCCTTCTTCACATTCTATGAATTTTTTATGAACTTCATTAGAACTGTAAAGCACAAGCTGTTTTCATGTAGAGGGTTTTTATGGTGACTAAACATTGGAGAAAAGAAAACAAATAATTGTCCCACTATACATATTGCCTAGAATGAACAGATTGATTTAAAATGCACTGCTCCAGTGCTTTGTATAGGCATCAGGCTTGTATGATTCAGTTCTTATTTTCTGGCCGTCAGTTTGCTAATCCTGATTTTCCAGTTTGTCACTTTTTTTTTAGCTAAGTCTGTTTCCTTTTTAACTAATACATGAAGTTATGTGTGTTGCTTTCATTGGAGAGGTAAACATTGAATAGAATCATTAGTTAAGAATGAATAATTGCTAGATCTTTCTTGAAGTTAGTAACCTACATTTCAAAAAAGTAATTTTTTTTCTTGCACTTTTGATCTTAGATGTCACATGTGACAAATGTATGAAACTTGCTATACTTCTAAGAACAAGAGATAATGTTTAATGTCCATTTATGTCATTTATATTTTCCAATGTCAGTGAGCGTGTGTATACATATAAATGCTTAATTTTACTTTAAGTTCCACTCTGTTCTTGGCTTCATAAATACTTTGTAATAGGGATTTCAATGTACTTGACTGTGTGGAGGAAAAAAGCTAGCAATAGTAAAAAAACATGTATTCTTTTCTGAATACTAGTAACATAATTTTGAAACCTTTCTGCCAGGTGTAAGTTTTCCATGACACTTGGTCTTTATCAATAATGCAGTTTTTTACTGTTTACTCCATCAGTTGTCTGGGTTTCTTCAGTTGTGTTTGCTGATCTCTGAATCTTTCAATTATTTGCTTAGCTTTTTAAGACAGAGAAACCAAAACCGTACAATATTTCATTGAACAATGAGCCTTTGACTTAAGTAGCAGTAATTAAAGTACTATGGGTGTTCCCTTCTTATGTGGCATGTTTCTATTCATTATCATAAATTGATGATTTTGGGTAATTTTTACAGTGCTGTGCCCTTATCCTGAAAGGTTGTACAGATTTAAAGCCCACTCATATTTTAACCTCGTACAAATGGTCATTTTCATCAAAACAAAATGTAGTGTGGCATCCACTTGTCCATACCCTTTTTTTTTTATTCCCCATATTGTCTTTTTTTAACCCAGAAGTGTGCCATCTGCAACTGTCATGTTACTTTTAAATTCTTTCCAGAGACTGGATGCGTGCATTGAACACCTTCCATTTTCGATGTGATTTCAATCCCCCATGGCCTGCTAATTGTTTGCCATGGTCGGGACTGTTGGTTCTGTCTGTGTTTCTTTGAGCAGTCCCAAGGGGTGACAGCGCAGTTTGCTGCAGACCCCGTGACCACCAAACTTCCAGAGTCTGTTGCCAGGGGGTTTGGCCAAGGCTCTTCAAAAGGGCACTTGAGTTACATGACCAAGCTTCACTTCAGGCCTGTCTTCATTGACACCTTCAAAGATCTGTGCTGGTTTGCCTCTCGTATGGTCAGTTCAGTGTTTTCGGTGACCTGATCTGAAACCCTTTGAACTGGGACTCTGCACACCTCAGGTGTTCACTGTTCAAAACAGCAATGGGCTAAACTCTGCACTGTGAAGAAGGACAGTACTTGTTTCTGTTGCCAGTGCAGAGTGCAATTAAGTTACATCCTCTTAGATTGTAAGATACATGTTAAATAAAACTCAGGGAGCTCTGGTCTGGTGCTGTAGCCCGAAATTACAGATATTAATTGGTCCAGCTCTCCTTGAAGAAGCTTTTCAAATACCTTGTTCATAAGACTCATATTTCATGTCAGCAATAAAAGCCTTGCAGGCAAAATAAAAGCAGGGGTTTAGCTGACGTTCTAGTGCAAGTCAGCTGTCTGCCCCTGCGCTCTGTTTTTATACATTTCGTACCAGGGCTTCACAATCAAGAAGGTCAGTGTGAGAAAGTAGCTAAAGGAGACAGTATTGTCTGCCTGCTGGTTGCACTGGGCTGGATGCATGGACCCTGGTCATGTTGCCTGTGTGGAATTTTTTTTTTCTTTTTTTTTGATTCATCATGCTCTACTGTTGTCATTTGCACAAAGGATGCTTTTAAATGAGTAATGAGTGCTTTCCTGTTTGGCAGTTGGTAAAACTGAACTTTGTGTCGCAGTTCTTTACGATTCACTCACACAAGATCTAAAACATTGAAGACTGGTAGGGGGGCAAAAAGCTCTGTCTGGTTCATGCTGTTTTGAGGAAAAGGGAGTCTTGGGGTGGAGAGGGAGGAACCCTGCAAAGACCTACAAATTATGCAGTGTTCTTTCTGTCCATGAATAGTTTCTCTTGTGAGTGAGTGAAGCTGTATTTTTGGACTCACAGACAAAGCAACTTTTGCAACGACTGGCTTTTCTCCAAAGCACACTTTTGGTGCTTATTCTATTTATTTTTATTATTTTAAAAATATAATGATAGATTGCTTGAAAGTAATCTGAGGGTTGGAGTCAAACATGCAGTGTCCAATTAGCCTTGTCTGTGCTAGATCATCTTCCTGGACAGCAAGGCTCTGTTGAGCCTCTCTAGCAGAGTGTATCTATTTTAGGAGAAATTTTCTTCTCTGGCATCTCATCTTTCTACTGAGAACTGCCTCATGCTTGCAGAGGAAGTCAGAAGCTGAATCAAATTCAGATTTCAGATTGTTATTATTTACCTTTTGCTGCACCTTGCAAAGGGCCTCTGTGACCTCGGCACCTATCTTTCAGTTTGAAATATGTTAACTTCAGCTTCTGAAGCCAGTGGAGATCTAGGTTAGGGTACTACCTTGATTGGCTTCAGTTGTGTTTCATCTTACAGCTTATTCCAGGTATGAGTTAGTACTTTTGTGGTTTAGCCTACCTGCCTTTCATGTGAGAATAATCCAATTTTATTGCAGGTTTTGAGAGAATTCATCATTTTTTTTACTTTAAAAACATATGTGCAGTAAAATATAATGAGATGACGAAATTTATTGGCCATTATAAAAAACTTCTGATGTATTCTGTTTTTAACTACAGGTGTTCCAATGGCTATTAAAACAAGTGCTTGTTACAAGCTTTCCTGATCATTTCTCAAGACATCTGCATTGCAAAGTCCCGTCTTCAGAGCTGTAAAAATGAAAAGATGTCTCATGAAAAACTATAGTATCTAGTTGAAAGTGAAAATTGCAGTTCAACAAGTTGAGGTAACTTAAAAAAAAAATATTATAAAGAACAGGTCCCTCTTGCACTTGGTTTAAGGATTATCTCTTTGGTTTAAGAAGTGTCTCTTTGGCAGTATCACCAACAAAAATAAAAAAGAAAATCTTTTTTATGTCATGTGCTCTAACCAGTATTGTAGCACCAAACTTATTTCAGCAGTTACAAAGATAATTTTACCACTCGGTCTTTGTGGAATTAAAGCGCTTGTCAGAGCATTTTTTAATTAGCCCTACATGGATTGGTACATTGGAGCCAAATTTTAGGTATATTTCTAATAAAGGCAGGATTGTTAGGGCTCATCATACTAATCATGAGACTGGTTTAGGGACTTATCCTTTTGCTGGGTTTTAACAATTCAGGCTGAAATTTGACACAGGAGGCATCTAAAACTGAAGGGGAAAAAGAGGGAAAGGAAAAAAGGAGCAAGGAAAGAAGAGTGTGTATGTGTGTGTGTGTTTGAAACTATATATGTACTTCAGAGAGGAGGCTAGGACATCGTTTATGAAGAAGAAATTATTGATCTTTCCCTTCTAGAGTAGAGTGTTTCCCAGTTGGCAAGATGGTGGCCTTTGAGTGGCAAAATCATCAAGATTCTTTTGTCATTAAAAAAAAAAAAATCTACCCAGTGTTGGCTAAACTGATATGCAGCTGAATAACTGTGGTTTGTAAGTACTCACAAGGGACCTCCTTGGCTTTAGAAGAGAAAATCTCAGAAGATCTGCTCATGTCTGCCCATGTTTGAACTGCTCCCAGCTTTGACTGCTAACCAGCATGTTCAGGCGCCGGCTTGACTTAGCAGCTGAGCAGGCAAAACCCAGGCAGCAGCAGTGAGGCCAGACCTCTTTGGCAGCTGCTGCGAGTCACATGGAACACAGAAATCGGTCATATTATCAGTGTCTCATCACAGAGCTTTGGATTTCAGCTGCATGCTGTATCTATCAGAAAAATCACAGAATTTGCTCTTGTACATCCCTTGTGCTGTGCTTCCTGTCGGGATGTTTGCATGTTCTGCTGTCAAAAGTCTGTGATATTTCTCACCTGAAAAAATATGGGAACTGAGATTTTGCTGAAGTGGATAATTTTGAATATGTTACTGTTGAACTGATCTAATTTAAATTTACTGCAACTTATTTTACTGTATCTGTTCAAAATGGAATACTAATTGACAAATGGCATAATACACAGCTTAAATGTTCAGTTACATTTTTTTTTTTTTTAATTCTTCATAGTTCGTTTTCCTAGTAGGAGCAAGCTGTAAAACCTGAAATCGTATTGTGAGCAGTAGAGATGTTGGAATTTACTTGAATAACATGAAAGATCATCTCAATTTTTTCTCTAAAGATTAAATATTTGTGGTGCCATTTATTCCATCACCGCCCTGTCTGCTCCTTGAGCTACATAGTTAGAGGTGTGCACACAGAGGGGTGCACCCCCTCACATCCCTGCCTGAGGCTCTCTGGCCCCTGTGATTACGCAGGCAGTCAGGGTTAGCTCAGGTACACCTGTGTTCTGGCTTGACTTGCAGTTCCTGAAGTGTCGATTAAATCTAAATGGGGTCCATCTGCTTTCTGAACTACAGTGACCGCTTAGAGTAAGGGGAGCGAGGCTCGTATGATCACTTTTGGTCAAATATACAAAGTGTTTGTGCATTTTTATTCATAAATATTCTCAAGTTCAGTCATCACAAGTTAGACTTGAATTTGTTTGGAACTGAAAATTTTAATTATAAATCATCAAAAAAACCCCAGCATAATCACTCTTTGTACGAAGAAATCGTAGATGACTTCCATGCATGTAAAATACCATGAGCTAATTAAAATCTTAGGAGTTGGGCAGTTAGTGTTCTGAATTGTTGCTTTCATTCCTGAGTTGATTACATGCCTTTCCTCAGCCTGCAGCCTGCTGCAGGGGTTAGCAGCTCTGGGAACTGAGCATCCTCCAGTGCCTGTTGCATAGGTTGGGAGCTCATTCTTTTCCAGTCCTTGGTAGACAAGTTGTTCTCAAACTGAGACCTGGCAGGTGTGCATGGGAATAATGGGAGAGTCCATGAAACTGTTTCACTTCCCACTGCCCACACAAACTTTTTCCCCCCCCAGTTTTCCTTCCCTTTTCTCCTGTTCTTTCCTGAGCTGATCTGCAGATCTGGTCTGCCTTACGTACTGTTTCCAAACACAAGTTAAGCAGTGGCCTCCTGCTTCTTCTGTCCTTTCCTGTCGGGTTTTAGTGCATGGCAGCCTTGCCCTCATGCACTTTGTCCATCCTTTCTTCTGTTTACTCTTTTGTTTCTTCCACATTGTTTTTTGTTAAGTCTTTGGCTTATCTACTTGTGTTTACCCTGTTTTAAGCAAGGTAACAAGCAGCTAATCTTTTTCTTGTAGTCATTGTCAGTAGTTTCTTATGCCTTGTTTTGGGTGTACTTTACTATTAACAACCTAAAACATTCCTTAATATGGAGTTTTAAACTGAACAAGGTAAACACATGTCCCCATGGTGCAAGTCACGGGGCAGCACATGATAATATAATATTTTTGATGGTTTTGTTAATAATTTAGAATGATAAATGATTTCACCAGATATGACTCCAATATTTCATTGGGCAGTTTCTTGTATGATCCTCATTCTTTCCACCCTTACTTCAATGCCAGGTACAGAAGAAGTGTTTTATTGAGGTTAAAGTGTTTGCTGTTATTAGTTATTACTATTTGGTTAGTGCTCATATCTAAATCAGAGTTGTGCTAAGCACTCTGCAAACATCTTTGAAGAGACAGTCTCTGCTCCAAAGGGTGGAGCAGATTAATATTTTCGTTTTTTTACCTTACTGCTTAATGCTGGTTTTTTTGCACTCATTCCTTTCTGTCGTAATAGTCATGATAATTAGGTAGCTAATTTTTATCTGGATGAAATGCAACTTCCCAAAGAATTTAAAAAAAAACCATCAGAGTATTATTAGATTGGATAAAGATGTTGAAAGACTCATGTTCAGTGAGACACTGCTGGGAGCTTATGTCTAAAAAAGGAATGCTTCCTGCTTTTAAAAGGTTTGGTTTACTGGGAGTTGATTATTACTTTCCAGCATGTATGTTAGGATTGAGATTGCTGTGTTTTCAGTTCTACAAGTGTCCAAGATTATTACTTAAAATTTCTGACCTGATATTGCCTGTCCAAACACCGAAAGGGGCTTCTCTGACCCCTGAAAGGTGCATCTGATGAAGTAAGCATATTGGAAATACTTTTTTCATCGCTTTGGACAGATGAAAATATGCTGTGAACTCAAGAGACCAGTGGTTTCATCACTGTAGTTTTTAATCTCTACTAAAAGAGGTCTTTAGTAAAGACCTATGACTTCCAGTCATAGAATGTCTGGAACACAGCAGTATCAGTTGCAAGAGATTACAACTGTCTTTGTTAATTGCTCTTTTGTTAACTGCTCATTAGTGCAGTGCCTGTACTTCTCTCTACTCTTTCTCCCTCACCTTAGTCCACAGGGGTCTAGATTGTGGATTTTGCTGATTGTTTTTTAATCGGTGTCTGTCTGCAGAAACTTGTTAGTCAGAAACCCGTCTGACAGAAAGTTGTCATTTGTTTCATCATGATACCTATAGTAATGTTTGCTGTAAATCATGTAACATTCTTCCAGTCTTCTCTTACAAAGTCTTTATGCCTTTTTTAATATATCCCTTTTATCTGACAAAGCTGTTCATTTGGGCTTACCCATGTTGTGTTCTGCTATCCTTTTTGATTCTTAGATTTTTTTCAGGATGAAATACATTTTTGCTTTACAAGGCTTTCTTAAATGTACCTTCTCTACTAGTTTATTCCAGTCTGCAATATAGCAGGGGCTTAGTCTGTACTCCACAAAAGCTTTGAGATACTCCCTTTTATAAATACTGCAGTGAACTAGACTATTTCACTTTAAAGCTTTGATTGCTTGATGGTAGGTTTCAGCTTTGAACCCTCTTTTCTCTATTTAATGATCTGGCTCAGGTTGTTGGACTGGTGCTGGAGTTGTCTGTGGTCATTGCTCTGGGTGTCAAATAGGCTGCAGAGTTGAATGCTTTCCCAGAACATGCATGTGCGTGGAAGGCCACTTAAAAAGGAAGATTTTTAGCCTTTGCCACTTTGTTGTTATTTATTCTCCGACGTTTAGTGGTGCGTTTGCTTGGGCAAGAATTTGCGGTGAGTTTTTAGAATCCCTGTTTTATTTTCTGCTACATAAATCTGTGCTTTTTTTCAGCTGCCTTGCAGGAGCTCCTCCTGTCAGATTAGCATGGTCTAGTGGTCTGCATCCAGGCTAGGAAAAGAGCCTTTAATCCCTCATCTGATGTTGAGTGCATTGATCCTCCTCTTCAGGATGCTGTGAATGACTGTGAATGTATGTCCTTATTGACTGGCGTTATCCTCCTCCAGAGAAGTTCCTCTCTCCGTTCAAGGCACCCTGGTGTAGAGATGTGAAAATCCTGTTTCCATGTTGATGTCCAAACTCACTCTCTCCTTCCTGGTCTTTTTGTCAACATTTGCCCCGAGAGGCTCCTCAGGAAGTGGGGATAGTCTCGGCAGCAGAAATGTGTCAGAAGGGACAGAAATTTTCACACAGCCCTGCCAGTCAGTGCCTCAGTGTCCCTCACCAGTAACTAGTCTCCCTGGCATTCTAACCTCAGTATTTTCCCCAAAGGATTAGTTCACTGCCTTAGATTCCCCCTTTGTGAAGCTAGGATGATGTTCTCTTCACAGGATTAGGTGAGGATTAGCCAGTGTTTATCAACGACTTGCAGATAAAAGAAGTGCTTTGTTTACATGTATTTCTTTTAGACTGGGTGGACTTGATCACTTGGCAGTGCTCAACTCTGCATTAGAGAAACATCTGATGTAGGATATTCTTATACAATAATTGTTACAGGTAGTTACTAACAAGTGCCTGTATATTTAGAAGTGAATCCCGCTTCTCAAAAACTGAAACATTTTACAATTTGAAAATATTTGGTCCTGTTCTCTTTTTATTATTATTGTTGTTATTGCTGCCTTTAAAATGTTTTGTATTAGTGTTGACACATAGGATTTTTGTGGACATTCTGGAAATAGCAACAATATTTCTGGTCTAATGACTGTAAGTATTTCTAAAGGTAGAAAGGAACACAGTGCCATCTTTCAAAAGTTACCTTCCTAGACAGTCAGACAATGTCTGCTGTTACCTCTCAATACCAAATATCCCTACTTCATGAATTATAGCAGCTGGAAGCTGAAATCCAGAGTATATCTTCTGCCTTCTGCTTCTTTTATAATTTCTGAAAATAAAGGTTTTGCAGCAATTGGAATCAGCTAGCTGTCTTGTTGAAAATACATCTTGTTCTTCCCTAGCGATATTGGCTCTGTGGGGCTTTCTTAGTAACATGAACAGATATGACTCAGAAGACAGAAGAGAACAACTATGTTGTGTAGGAAGTTAAAAACTGGTGGTTTTTATCATTTGGTAAATGTGACCAACACCACAGTCAAGCTGCAATGCCTGCCTTTTTTATTTTGGTGGGTTGTTTTTTTTTT
>VYZR01050593.1:30491-57433 GCA_013400675.1 Oxylabes madagascariensis | reverse complement strand
TGAGAATAATTAGAATAATAGAAAAGTTGCATTAACTTAGAACAAAACATGGCCCACTACTGAGGAAAAACACAGGACTGGAAGAGACATCAAGCACTTACCTAAGTTATTTTCTTCTACAAGTCAGAATCTAAGTCATTTCTAACATCATTGCCTGGGGATGCATGGATTTTCTCCAACTAGCTAAAATGTTTTCAGACATCTCCAAAGTTTTGCAGTGCTCTACCTTCCTCGAGAAAATTTATCTTTATACTCTATCTGAATCTTTCTGTCTATAAATCAGGTTTACATCTCCTTTTTCTACACACCAGGGGCACAGGAAGCAGATAACAAACTTGCCTACCAGACTTCCACACAATTGAGGATTTGTACATACCCAGGCTGTCTCCCATTTCCTACTCCTCTCCAGGTAAACTATCCCAATTCTTTTGGCTCTTTCTTTTAAGTCACATTTTCTATTATTCTAATTATTCTCATTTTATTTTGCTTTCCTCTGAACCCTTTACAGTTGATGTTCCTCTTTCTTGAGATGCAGTAACTGCTTGCAGGAGTATTTCAGCAGAGTCTCTGCCAATGCTGAGGAGGATGGAAGGTTTACTTCAGCATCTGGGAAGCTGCATGCTTTTTCTTTTCTGAAAGTGTTGACCCATCTTAAGATTGAGTCTTTTTCCACAGAAGAACTGCTACTTAATCATTCATTTTGCCATCTTGCTGTAGTGCAACTTTTTATTCCTGCTTATTTATAGCATTTTGCTATACATTCCTAACAAAACTCATCCTACTTTTGAAGTCTAGTCTGACCCAGCCTCTCAGTGCTCACCAAGTTCTCCAACCACACCACGTTTTAGCTGATTTAAAAAACCCAACAGTCAATAGAGGAGGTATGTCCTGCTAATCCTCACAATAAGCAATGCAATACAAACTATTGCCATGTTCATTTGTAACTGATGTTTGAAGGAGTTTATTGGAGTGAGCTGCCAGGGCACTTCCAGCCCATGAAGGTTTCAGACCTCCCATGAAAAGCGTGGACTCTTTCAGTGCAGTGACTGCTGACAGCCTCACTTGTGCAAATATGAAATGCACATGCACTGAATTAACAATTGTTTGGAATAAACAACAGAATCCAACACATGCTCTGGCAGGTAAAATTTTAGTTCAGTCCAAAGCAAGAGGTCTGAAGTGAATAATGTAAAAGCTTCAATGCAGGTGGCTGTGATGCTGACCCTCTGCACATCAGCAGGAGTCTTTAACATCTTCAACACCCACAGTTAGTTTTATAAATGCATACTGAAGTCTCTAGAGATTATTCCAAACCAAAGACATAACGTCTCCTAGCTTTTAAGATACACAAAGATTAATCTCTATACTTATGTAGGGTTGTAGGTAGGAAGACTGGATGTGCTTCAGACAGACCACCATTTCAATATCAAAAAAATGAATAATCCTTAAACTCTTTATAGTTTAAAAGTCTAACTTTTTCTTAGAATATGAAGTGTCTCCCTTCCCACTCAACTTTCAATAAACTACTGAATGAGTGTTCTGCCAGTCTGAGAGAGTCATTTAATGTTTATCCAAATTGGGAAGTCTATTAGATGAAAAGAATAAAAACTGTGGAGAGTGGAGAGAAGCTAGTGCCAGTAACATTATCATTCTACATTTTGAGAAGTGAACATATAATACTGGCCACATTTCCAGATAGCTATAAAATTGATTTGCAATTTTCAACAGAAAAAGTGAAGTTAACTGCTCCATACCATCAGCAGCTGAGATGAGAATCTTCTCACCATACATCCAGTGTCTGGGGAAGGAAGCATAACAGGTAATTAGATGCCAGAATTCAACTCAGCATTTCTTTTAACCAAATATAAAGGTGTGGAATCACTAACTTTAAGCCTCTGGTGGCTAAAATCAGATCTCCTTTACTCAGTGCAATTCTAGGTTCCTCAGTGCACGGTGTTGTGAAGAATGTTTTAACACCTTTAGTCACAGGGCAGCAGACACCACTGTAATCTTCTATGGCTCGATACCGCACCTACAGATTGGAACAGAACACAGCAACTCGCTATTTGAAGGCCTTACTGTAAGTTTCACACTAAAAAAAAAATCAATTCAAGCATACCACAAATTTAAACATAACGACAGTGGCTGTCAAAGGGACTCTAAATTATTGCTTAACAATGAAGCACAGTCCTCTTTATTATCATGTTTCTTCCCATCTGGAAACTAAGAAGCAAATGCAAAAGCTAAATGCCAAGATTATTTAAGCAGAGATTGTTATACATTGTTTGTGTTGATTAATTACATTTATTTATTTATACTGCTATTTCAAAGTAATTTTAGACCAAACTTCTCAAATACTTACACTTCTTACTCGCTTGTCTGCTTTCTGTTTCAGTTGCTCTATCTATAAATGATTATAAATAGAAATTTAGGCAGCATTCAACACAAAATGAAGCCAGGTATTGAAATCATTCAACAAACACAGGAAAGCAGTTTGAAGCACTCACAAAAACATAACTTTTTATTGTATCAAAAAATGGGAGAACATTTAACAGAACTCTTGTATTTCAAGCATGTATTTCAACGTATTTCAAGCCCACTTATTTTAGTTAGTAATAAAGCTGGTCTATTATTGCAAAGGAAAGCAGACAATTGGAGAGTGGGGAGAATCAACTTGAGATACCGTTGAAGACCAGTTACCGTCAAACTGTATTGGTGACATCCATCTCTAACTGGCCAGTCCAGGCCATCTCCCTCAGGAATGCCAGACCATGTAAACACTTGCCTGAAGTTCTTCCATTTACTTCCCGTATCATAAGGGAAGATAAAGGTCTCACCCGTTTGGTAGTACTGGATTCTGTCTTTGGCCTGGAAAATAATTAAGAAATGCAGTACATAAAAATATCCTACAAACTCCAGTCAAGCAGCAAATATTAAGAAGGTAGGGTCATGAGCCCTCTATGGGTCCATGGGACCTAAAGGCAAATATTTTCAGGCAAGAGCAGTGAACTCCTGCTATATCAACCCAGGCTTCAAAAACTACTTAAATCAATCACGGCATTCAGAAGGATGTCTGGTTTGGGTGCCCCCATCCCTGTCACTCCCCATATACCCTGTAACAACAGAGTCCANTAAGTGAAAGAAATCCCTGTAACAACAGAGTCCACTGACGACACTGCTAATTCCCTCCACACTCCTATCTTACTTCACTGCTTTTTTTAAGGGACCAATGCCTGACAATTTCTCAATTACGTACAAAAGCTTCCACAGCTCAGAATCCTTTGATTAATGATCACGAACATGACTCAACATTGGAAATGCCAATCCTTCCTGTAAGAATGCACACACAGGCATGATCTGAATCGCCCACATTCCATAGTCACGAGCTTTACATTCTCACAGTTCTGATGACATCTAGTGGAGCAGCAACAGAGCAGTGTTCTCTGTTGCAATAATGCCATTTTATTAAGTATTTATATATTACAGTCCGTGCTCAGCTTTCAAAAGGGACATATTAGCAGCCAGTGTTTTACAGTAAACATTTTCACATATTATTCCAAATCCTACAATGTAGTGGTAACAGGGATTTCTTTCACTTATGTTCCATTATCCCATTATTCAAAGGTCTAACAGGACTTGGATCCAGCCATATCCCATGTAAAGAGTTGACATTACAATACTTTAAATACTTGTACACAGTCAAGATTCTCATGCTAATTTGGCACACAAAATAAAGCCAGGTATAATCAAACTAATTTCTAAATACTGAGTCAGTTTTGCTTCCTGTAAACTTAGCTTTTATTGCTTGACTAAATTTCTCCTGAAATATCTTGTGAAAACATCTCTAAAGATAAGGAAATCCAAATGAAATTTAAAGGACAGAAGACTAGGTATTTTCTAGTACTTCTTTAAAAGGACGGAAAATCTTCCCAAATCAAGGAAAATCCTCCCTTACAATCCAAAGTAAGAAATGGGGAAAACCATGAGTCAAGGGATGCCACTTTGAATGGGTCAGTGAGGTGGACAATTAAAGGTACAGGGAAGTGTAATGACAAAGCTCAAGTTTCAGATGAAAACATCCACATATTTCAAGTAGATAAGCAAACCCTTTTCAAAGCAAAGATTATTCTGTGTTCAACAAATTCCTCCAAAACAAAAGAAAAATCTGTGCATTTACAGGATTTCTCATTTCTTTCAGTGAATTTCAAAGACAGTAAGGGAAAAAGCTTGGTGTAGGTGTTAGGCCAGAATTGAAATAACAACTTCGGGTTTAACCCAAAGGTGAAACAAAAGAAATTATAAATATGGGAAATAGACTTTGTAACAGTACAAGAATACTGTAATAAAAGCATACCTTTTCTTCAATCCAGGATTCGATTGAAGTTTTATTTGTCAAAATTACTTTCATCTGAAATAAAAGTGTTAGGTGAAATTAGGATTTATTTTCTGCAGGAATACATCAGTTATACAAAGAAAGCTTCAATTAACAAACTAAATTTGCTTTAAAGAACAAAGCAACTTTTATAGACTTAACTGAAACATTTGTTAGAAGCTACCCCTCAGCAGAGATACACGCTCTAGAATTATACACTTAAGACAGTTTCACACATTATTGCTCTTTATGCTTAAAATGTGTCTTTTTTTTTACCTTCCAAAGATCTCCAACATTTTAGGAAATATATCAGGCATATTTACACCTATTTGCAGGGACAGGACAAGTATTTTGCCTTTTTCATGGAGTTTATAAAATCCATCTCATGTTTTCTTAGTTCATTAGATTTTCACATCCAAGTACTCTCATGAAAAATAATGAAAAAAACCCAAAACTGTGGTAACAGAAAAACTGGGACAAAGCTATATAAATCCCTGGAAAAGTTATAAAACAACATAAGCTCTGAACAACTGTTCTTATCTCAATCCTGAATTCTGTTTCTGCTCCACAAGCACACAAAACTTACAGCTTTTAACTTCTTTGTAACAGAGCCATAGACTCACCTGGATAATAAACAGCATACCAACAGCAATAGTTGTTCCTAATGCCAGTCCTAAGGCAAATAAAGATGCAGCAAATGCAGACAGTCCAAAGGGAATAATGGGACGAGGGTCTCTTTTGGCTGCACTCATGTCAATCTTCACAGAACTCCACCCAAAAGATATCTGCAAAGAGAAGAATTCCATTCAGGTCTAGAATGTTCCAACTGCTGAAACAAAGCAAGTTATCCATAAGAAATTTGGCTCTCAAGTAAGCGTCCAACATCTGACAGGTTTATAATGCAAGCAGAGTAACTAAAAAAAATATTCAAAAGACTTTTATCTTCAGAAGTTTGTTGCTAGATGGAAAGTGAAACCACAATCACCATCTTGCAAGCTCCACAGGCTCAAAATCAGCAAAAAAATCTGGACTCTGGTTTGCTAACAAAAACATATCCATCAGTGTCAGATGGACAACATTTGCATAGAACAGTTCCTATTTTCCGTGGAAATGCTCCAGGTTTTTCTCTGAAAGCTTTGCAGACAGCAATTCTCAACATTATCACCCTGCAAACACAACTCTGCTGCTACAAATGCAACTTCATCTGTTACACTCAGCTGATGTTATCAAGCTCTTCACTGCAACCACAAAGGCGGAAATCAAAGCTTATAATCTTAACCATGGATGTGAGATAAGGGGAGCAAGCTTTGCTCACTGTTGAAGTTTTCCAGTTAAAAACCCAACAGCTAAAATATTTATTTTCAGTCCCAAAAATAATGTACTTTTTTTTTCCTTGAAGAAATAGACACGATTCTAAAAAAGTGGCCAGTAAAAGAAAATAAGTAGGATCTAACTTGTGCATTGGAAATAAATAGCAGCTGTTTCCTGTGCCAGCCAGAACACAGCCTGTCTGTACATAAAGTGCTACTCAGAAACTGTCTTCAGTCAACGTAAAGCAATGGAAAACTCCCTGTGACTATGAGAAGCAACAGGGAAAAAAAGTATCACTCTTACTCTGTTGTAAAGCTGAGTGTACATTGTCATAATAAATATGAAAGAAGCGTGAATGCATCCCAGTGGAGCTAAGAGGAGAAACAGAGTGAAAGATGCATGATTCTGATATCCACAACAGTTGTTGATCCAAGGACAGTGGTGATCCATCTTCATCACACATCTGTGAATAATAAATATTGATTAATATAAAGGACATGTATGTTGTTTCTCAAAAACCTCAAAAGATGGCCGACTTTCTACTTCTCAGCCTCTATTCTTTCATTTGAACCCACCAATTTCTGACAGATCAACACCGTAGGTTTTTTTAAGTTGCTATTCAGAATTATATTTCCATGTTGTAGAATTAAAAAAGGCAAACAAAAAGTGCTTCCAGGTCCTACCCTCTCTAGGTATGTGTCCTCCTCTTCACTCAAACTAACTAGCTGCTACTAAACACCATAGTACAGAGCCTGGATACAGAGCCATAGAATGGGACTTGTAAGAACTATGATCACAATAATTGAGCATTACTGAGCTTAAGCTACTTACCAGCTTTTAAAAATCAGAATACCAGGAAAATAAAGGAAATATCAAACTCCCTGTGAACTACTTGTAGAAAGAGTATTTAAAGAAAGAGATAAAGACAGAAGTGTGACAGTGACTCTTTCTTTTCAGTGGTAAACCCTTTGAAAGCTTTCTCAGTTGCTATGTATTGACCTCACATCATTGAAAGTCCTTTTCAAAATCCATTTAACAAGTGTAAACACCCTAGAGACTCTCTTGTATTCAATATAAAGCCAGTTATTTTGGTGTAGCTTACAGATGCAAAAAACCCCACCTGATTAAAGATTTGTTCACATGCCAAATTCCCTTGAGAGGTGTAAAAGTCTACATGGTCAGCTAGGTGATCAGTCCTGAGTGTAAAGACTGTCACTCAAGGTAAAGAGTCGTTAATTTTAAATCTGGGGAGGATGTAGCCAAATTACAGCACTGCTCTGGGGTTTCAGTTTCTGTTTCCTAAAAAACACTGACTGCACATCTTGGTTTATAGAAATAACAAATGAACGCTATGTTGCAATATCCTTTCACCACATTCTCTCAAGAGTCCTTCAGAGGATGACCTGCCTGGACTGCAGGCAGCTCAAGTGCCTCGATTTTTTCAAGACGCACTAAATTCTAGTGACAGCTATTTATAACAAAGTATTCTTTGTATCAGAACAAGTGTGTTCAAAGATAACAAGGTGCAAAGTTCTTAAGTTGACCCAAAAGGTTTGTCACTTCACTTAACATGCCAACTCCCCTCAAAAACCTGCTTTGGTGAAGAGTAAAAAAACAGTCCAAAATTCCCACTCAAATCAACATTTAATTCCCATTTGGAAAGATGACAGACTAGATATTTCTACTCTCTAAGCAGGTCAATGTTTGGACTCAGAATTTAAAAAGAATTTCAGATGATTTTTAGGTATTTACACAGACTCACATCCCTGAAGCAGGACTGCATTGTTTTGTTAGTACCATCAAGAAGTTCTTAAGAGAAACCGATTTCAAACTATAAAGAAAATGTTAAAGAAAGTAAATTTTTAAACTAAAACACAGCAAAACTGTATAGATATCATACAACTAGAAAGTGGAAATACTTGAAAAGGGTATAATGGTCATATGGAAGCTTTTTAAAAAAGCACAGTGCGAGTGATAGAAACACAAATTATGGTAATAGCCCATCATAAGATTTGAAACTGCTCTAATATGGACTTTAAACAAATTAAAGAGAAACAGTACCTGTTACACTTTCGACAGTGGTGTGAACGAGGTGCCTTGTAAGACTGACACACTTTACAGTATTGGAGATACATGCAATCCTGAGATTTTTCCTTTAAACAGAAGAATGAGAGTGTTAGATGTAAACACAACTCCATTGGCAATGTTTATCTTGACATTTTCCTAAGCACCTTTGATTTCTTTTGACAGGGTGTGTTTCATAGTCCAACCCTATTTAGTGATAGGCATCAAGGAGAGGAAAAAACAAAATAAAATAATCTCCTAGCTAATCTCTTAGCTATCAACACAGCCATCTCCCACGGTTGAAAGTGCTGGCTGCCAAAAGAAATAAACAGTTCTTCTGTCAGGAAGAGCAACTGTACAAGCAGGGTTTCACAGTGAAGTTGTGAGAGTAAAAATCAGCATGTGACCGTTCTAATATAAAAAAAAAAATCCTGAGCACATTTTCTCTCCATTTTACACCATAAATCACTCTAAGCTTACTACTAAGATACAGCATTGGTAAACACTAATGTTCAACTCTCTTACAATCTCTTTTACCCACACACCCCCCACCTACAGCAAGATGAGAGACAGAGACACTGGAATACAGCAAGTAGCGGCCAAAATCTTCCACTCATGAAGTGGAGTACCCAGCTGTCCTGCTGAGATGATTATCAGGATCCTCTTCTGTCTCGACTGTGTCTTGAGTAATATTCCACAATTAGAAAGGTGACCAGCACTAAACTTTGTATCACGCTGCTGGAACACAAACTCTGGGCAGCTGCCTTGAGATACTGAACTCATATCATTCTTCACTACAACTCTTCCAAGAGATTACTAAAGCACAGGAAATGCAAATTTCTATCTTGTACTCTACTAAGCAGAAGGTAACTGTATAATTTTCTGGCTTGCATAAAACAAAAAGGAAATTTGCTAAATTAATTACTTCTAATTGTTACTGCTAGTAGCAAAACAAGTGTCTGCAGGAGCATGCAGATAACCTTGAGGTTCTCATTCCCAGCTAACAGCGCTTGTTTCCTTCCTGCTGCTTTGCTTTGAGAAGGCCCTGTAAAACACAGCAACTGCTGCCAGCCAAGCAGCATTACCAGACCCCTGACAGCACAGGGAGGGGATGGAGAAGGGCAGCAGAACAGAACAGAGCCTTGGAGAAGCAGTTAAAGGATGTAACTTGGAGAAGCAGTTAAAGGATGTAACTTGGAGAAGCAGGAAGCCGGCTCCACTCTGCAAGGCTGACAAACCAGGAGTCGTGGAAATCAACAGTGCTGTGCCTACAAGAGCTGGGGTAAGGAACGGCCACCTGAAATACCACAACTCTGGCCACTGAACATCACCAAAGGAGACCCCAAAAGGCCACAAAAGGACTTCCGATAGCGAATGTGAAAGTAAAGCATTACATATACATTTTATATACGTTAGGCGAGCGGGGATAGCTAATGAATGTGTCATCAGCGTGGGCGATAAAAACTCTGTTTACCCAACGCTCGGCACACCCGATTAGAGGAAGGATATTTCAAGGGTCCAGCGTGCTGCTTTCTAATACGCAANAGGGAGGGAAGGGAAGGGGAGGGGAGGGGCGGGGCCCGGGCGGCCACCGCCCGCCCGCGGTCCGCTCGCGATACGGGCCCCCCGAGAAACAGCGGCCCGCCGGTGGCTCCGCAGCCGCGTTCCTCCCCTCCCTGCAGGGTACGAGGCGGGCCGTGAGGGGCCGCGGGGCGGGAGAGACCCGTCCCCGCCGCCTCTCCGCGGTGCCTGCGGTGCGGCGCGATCCCGAGCGCCAAGACCGCCCAGGGGCTCCCGGGACGGCCGAGAGGGGCTGGGCCGTGCTGGTTTAAAGCTCCTGAGTTTCTCCGGAACGCGTGGCGAGGCGCCCGCGGGCGGGGCGGGGGACGCGTTTTGGGGTGGCAGAACGCGGAAGCGCCGCGGTGCGGAGCGGCTCCGGCAGCGCCATCGCCGCGATGTCCTCCGACTTCGAGAGCTACGAGCAGGACTTCGCCGTGCTCACGGCAGAGATCACCGGCCGNGTAACTTGGAGAAGCAGTTAAAGGATGTAACTTGGAGAAGCAGGAAGCCGGCTCCACTCTGCAAGGCTGACAAACCAGGAGTCGTGGAAATCAACAGTGCTGTGCCTACAAGAGCTGGGGTAAGGAACGGCCACCTGAAATACCACAACACTGGCCACTGAACATCACCAAAGGAGACCCCAAAAGGCCACAAAAGGACTTCCGATAGCGAATGTGAAAGTAAAGCATTACATATACATTTTATATACGTTAGGCGAGCGGGGATAGCTAATGAATGTGTAATCAGCGTGGGCGATAAAAACTCTGTTTACCCAACGCTCGGCACACCCGATTAGAGGAAGGATATTTCAAGGGTCCAGCGTGCTGCTTTCTAATACGCAAAACTGTGTTAGAAAGTTTCCGTCTGTCCGATTTCGGTATCAGGAGGGAGCTGGGTTGTACTGGAAACTCTGGAAGCGGCAGGAGCAGAGCGGGGAGAGGCAAAGCAAAGATTTCGGAAGAAGATAAGGAGGAAGGAGTGGCCTTCGGGGGACAGAGGAGAAAGGGCGGCACGGAAAGACACGCGATTTCTATGTCCCGGCCCCAGGGCTGCCCGCCGGTCCCCGCCAGGCCCCGGGACGAGGCGGTCGCAAGGCAGCGCTTACCGGCGTCCACCCCAGCGGGACGTACCCCGGGCCCACGAACATGGCGCTGAAGTAGTTGTAGAGGATCATGACGGTCCAGTTGAGCAGCATGACGAAGTTGACGCTCCCCCCGGCCGTGTCCAGGGGCCAGTACCAGAGCGCGGCGTCGGCCATGGCGGTGGCGGAGCACACGGCCACCACGGCCAGCGCCACCGCCGGGCCCCAGTGGCACAGGCGCCGCNCCGGCAGCGCCATCGCCGCGATGTCCTCCGACTTCGAGAGCTACGAGCAGGACTTCGCCGTGCTCACGGCAGAGATCACCGGCCGCATCGGGAAGGTGCCGAAGCTGGTAGGAGGTGAGCGGCTGCTCCCCGCCCCCGCGGCCCTCGCTCCGCGGGCCCGGCCGGCTGCTCCGCGGGAGCCGCTCCGCTCCCGGCGATGGGCGCGCAGGGCGGGGGCGGGAGGTGCGGTGTGGGTTTGGTGAGGTCCCAGCGTTCCCTCAGCCGAACGTCTCCTCGCTCCTTACTCGGCACAGTCACCTCCCTGCCCCGGGTCCGTCCCAGCGGCGAGCTGTCTCTTGAGATGTTCAGAATGCTCTGACGGAATATTTGTGTGCTGGTCACCTGTGGGGATCTGCTCTTCCCTCTGCCCCGCTCCGGGGCCGCGCGAAGTTTCGCCAGTGCACCTGAAGGGCTGAGCGGAGCTGCTGGGGGATGTTCCCTGTGCCAGCACTGAATCCTCTTTATTGTGATCGTGCCACAACATCACTAAAGGAAATCAAATCTTTTTCCTGTGGCACAGACAGATTTTGTGCATGATTTACTCTGAATCAGTATTTTTGCTGTCTGCTGTTCATACGTTTGATTTGGATAATTGACTGTGGTGACTCACATGCAGGAGCAGATTCAAAGAAATCAGTGTTCATTTACTTAATGTTTTTGTCAGTAGCCTGCAGCGTTCATGGTCTAATTCATGATGTGTCCTTCCCTGCAGTAGAGTCAATACTGTCTGTAAGAATAAAAAGATGAAAATTATAATCTCGTTCATCAGCCCAGCTGAATCTTCCAGCACACAGGAATCAGTGCCCCAATACAGGGCTCCGAGTGTGAGATGGAGGGAAGCTGACACTCCTGCTTTTCTCATCTGTTCCTCTTGTAGCTCAGCTTAACACTTCCATTTGCAGCTCATTTAATATTTCTGCCTCTGCTTCTTATGCATATCACCCAGGAGTTTGGGACCCTTAGGACTGGAAACTGTATAAGAAGGAAATAAACACATGCTAAATGCTGTACTTTTCCATGTGACTAAAGGAAAAGGTATCATGCATCCAGAACCAAAGAATAACATCCTACTTTTAGAGTGGGAAATGCATCATGAAGTGATGAAGTAGGGACTCTAAACAGGATTTGAGGTAGGTGGTCAACTAAAATGTGCGATCTCAGGGGATTTTGAATAAAAAAAGCTTCTTGATTCTGGAAAGTTATGTCCAATTCTAGTCTTAGCAAGCTAGAAAATCTTCTGAAAAAGTAGGGTGGAGTTCCATGGTTAAAGGAAACTATGCCTTTTCCGTGGCTTAACAAAGATGTTTTGATCTTGATCTTAACACCAAGGGCACAGGGAGAAATTCAGTCAGAAGCTGCAGCTGAGGTGGAAAAATTTGTCTGTTTCCTAGTGGAAACTTACAAAAGAAAGAAGAGAGAGAATCAGAGTTCCTGTGATTGAATTTTAGAACTGGTGTAATTTAATCTGCTCAGAAATGATATTTAACCTGTAAATGGGCACTGGAACCATTTGCTGAGAGGATGCAGGGAATCCTTCACAAAGGCTTCTTAACTTTTGAACAGTAAATTTAAGGAGCTCTGGTAGGAACAGGGAGACATCATAAATACACTACTGGCTCGTCCTCCAAAATCAATAGGGCTAGACTGATGTATAGGAAAAGAGAGATTTAATTCCCTAATTGTAAAGAATACAGATTTGAGTTCCTAATTGTATAGATTTTGGAAGTCATCAGAGTCTGTTCAATAGTAGGAAGAACATTTTGAATAACAGTAGTGCATTTCCATAATCCTCTCCTTGAATCAATCTCCCTTATTCACTTAGGGAGATTTTGGAGCTTAAATAAAAGATGTTCAAAGAGTATTGGCTTAAACAGTGACATAGCCTAGAAACAGCAGGCTTTGAAATCATCACTCTTTTATGAGACCATCAGAAGGTTACTTTTTAAATAGAATTTGCCATCCTCTCGGAGGAGACAGAATGTGTGTTCCCTGCAGGACCAGTAATGTGGTATTGGGCTAAAAGGAGTCAAGATAAGACAAAAGTTCATTTTTTTTTTCCTGTGTTATATTTGAGGTTGGTCATACATGGTTTGAACTGACTTGCATTATAGCTGCTTCTTGCACTGTACATTTATGGCTTAGATATTGCTTCTGTTTTCAGGGCTATTCTGTCTTTCATCAGGAAAAACATTTTCCATGACTTCAAAACAAACTGCAGTCTTAGCTAACAGAGGCATTTGACCACCTGGAAAAAAAAATCGCTGATTATGCTGAACGCTTTATCAGAAATATTTTAAATACACATTTTTCCCTTGTTTCTTAATAGGAATATTTGCAAGATCTTTGCTTCTTCATCACCAGAAGTTCCAGTTAGTTCTTGTGGCGATTGCTGGGAGAGCCTCAAAAAGAGGATTATGAGGTGGGAGGGGAACATGAGGTGACAGTTTTCAGCAGCAGTGATTTGAGAGAGATTGCTGATGGCCTTCTTCCTCCCCGCTGGAAGAAGCAGGATGAAAGGTGTAAGGACTTGTGCCACTCTGCATAATAAAGAGAGATCTCCTGAACTCTAGAGACTGGTTATTTCCCTCTGCTGCCCAAGATGGACCTGCTGTAATGGAGAAATGCTGGTTAATTGGTTTTGCAACATTCCCGCATTCCGTGTGGTCAGGACTTGATGCTGTCCTGTGTTCTAGGAGGATGATGGCTCAGCAGACAATCCTGTTGTCACAAATGCATAAGTAGTTCAGCAAGAAATGTAACAAAGGCTCTCTGATACCACAGAAACAATAAGTAGCAGGGACAATAGAACGTCTCGGGAAGAAATATCTTCTGTTGTTGAGGCAGACATCACCTGGAGGATTAAAGAAAGTTATAAATAGAGAAGTGCCTTTTAAATAGATTTTCTGTGATGCTGCTGCAGGTCTTTGAAGAATGAAGATCATTGACTGACGTGTTTTATTAATGCTCCTTGGTGTTTCAGAGAAACATCTGTCTTGTGATTTGACCAAAAAATTCATTTAAATTTTGATTGCTTGATATGAAAGAGAGTTTTATCAGCACAAATGGTGATACTTAAGTCTATTCCCAGCACAGTATCCTTTGGGTTGTGATGGCTTTGGACTGGAGTGCTGCCATTCTTCTGATACTTGGTACTTGCGTTTTCTACTGGGCAATCAAAGTGCTGCATTTCAGTTGCTAACAGGTTTAGCTGAAGAAAGCCTCACCTTTAATTTTCTGTTGTACTCCTGTACTGAAGTTTACTGTCTCAGTTTCAGGTCTGGCTCATTATGTTATGCCTCTTGAACCCAGTTTTGTAACCCAAAGAGAGAAATGCATGTATTGTTCCATTTATCTCTGCTGTTGGACAGTAACTTTTGGCAATGGTGAACATGTAACCACCTGAGCAAGCACAGCAACATCTGCAAGGGGTCTGTGAGCTGAAGCCCTTTGTTACTCAGTGTCTTCCTCAGCAAGTACTAATGAAAAGAAGCAATTCCACGAGCAGTGGGACTACTCAGTCTTGATCCAGGGTTTTTAATCTCTTTGTTGACTTTGAGATCAAACCAGTGCTGTGTTATCTTTCCAACCTTGTAGACAGATTCCCACCTTTCTGTAACTGCTGTATTTTGGGAGACGGGGAAGGTCTAATGCCAGGGCAAAGCTGAAAGAACTGGGGAAAATGTAGTGAAGCTTGTTTCTTTTAAGAAAATGATGCAACCTTGTGTACAAAGAGAGACAGATTTCTTTTCAATCCTACACAGAGGAAAACCCCCTTTTGTTTCCAGTCTTTATCCATATTTTGTCAATTTCACCACTTAAATTATACACACTACGTGGAATATTTTGTTTGGGACATTTTGTCTAGCAATGTAGGGAAAAAATTACATTTAGATATATTTGATGAAGCATTGTTTTTTATTTTCTCTAAAGGATTTGAATTCTCTATCAAAACAAAAAGTTATAAACCACCTTTTTCTTAATTTCCTGTGGAAGTGTATTTAAGTGTATTTAAGGAAGTGATTGAGTAGGCAGGTTGAAAACTGGTAAGTCACAGTGGGCTAATACAGTTAGTAATATGAGCATCATTAGTTGGATTGTAACTTGTTTGTCCTGATCTACTTGATTAGTGGCAAACTTCTCTTACCCAGAGGAACTTCCTTGGATCTCACTTTCAGTCTCTGAGCAAGTCATCCTGTGAGTATTGTGCCTCTCTTCCTATGGGTTTCTGGCTGTGAAATAAGTTGTTTCCTTGGCTTAACCACTGAAGTAAAAGTCAAACTGAAAAGAAATGCTTTGGAAACCGTGCTTGCATGGTATTGTTTGCCCTAGAGGATCAGCAGTTGCAACAAGTTTAGCTGCTCTCCTGGAAGTTTGTGAAGATCCTGCTCCAGAGCTGCAGTGTTGGGATGTTGCCATGTGCCTGCTCACATATCTGTATTTGAAGGAAAAACAAAGGCAGTTGTCCTGGGCACCATCTGGGTGATTATGTACCTGGGCCGGAGTTAAAATCTGGAGTTGGGTTAAAATTTAATTAACTAAACCTTTGGAGATCGTTTGAATACCCTCTCCTCCTGATTTTATGGGAGCAGTTTTAGCCAGACCTTCTTCCATACTAATGAGTTTTCCCTGCAAAAGGTCTGTAGCTAAATTTATCTGTGGGTCAGTCAGATTTTACTGGCCAGTGGAGTGCTGAGTTCTTGTAATGACAAGTACAAGCAGAATTTGTTCAACATGAAATACCTTCCAAAACCCCCCAAGTTAATATCCCTAAATTTCAGGTTACTAAATGTGTATGAAAATTGTGATCCAGTACAACTCACTGGATCACAATTAATAAATGTAAAATGTAAATGCTGTAGTACATTTATTTTCTGCTGCTGTATTTTAAAATTTTATTTCAGCTTCAATAAAATGGTGTTGTGTGTTTCATACCTTCCATTGTTTTTATTTTTGTCCATTGTCATCTTGTTAACTTCCAAATGAAAGAACAGAGGTGTTTTGGGATATGAGAATAGAAATGTATGTGGTGGGGGGGAAGGGGCAGATTCCTTTTGGTGTTTTTTATGTTGGGAAGATAAAGTGCTGAATTTTCTGGCCTGGGTGCCATCATGAGAACCTGGTGGGGAATTAAAAGAAAACATTGCTTGCAGAAAACCAAAAGTGCTACACAGAAAATATTTCCTGCATCTTCTGCTGTGGTAGAATCCACCAGACGTGGCAGCATGAATTCCAGATTTGCAGGAAAGATGGTCCCAAGCCTGATCCTCTCTGCAGGCAGAGCTCGTGTATGTAACTGAGGAAGGGCAGATTGTGATATTCCTGTGTCCTCAAATGAGAATGTAGAGTATTTTAGGTGAATGAGAAGATAGATGGATAGGCATGTCAGCCTGTGAGAAGCTGAATTATGTTGCTTTATTAAAGTTGCCCCCACATGAAATTCAGTGGCTTGTGGAATGCAGAGGATGGAAGGAAATGATCAGATAGTCCCTTTTGGTCTTTAATGTGTCAGTTCCAGGATACAAAGAGATCATGTGGAAGAGAAGCAAGGGGACTCAGACTTAAAAACAAAGCTCTGAAGTTTAGAGATACATGATTAAGTCTTGTGCCAACGTAGACTTATCCATCATGACCTCTGGGGAGCTGTGACAGGAGACACTTCGGTGACATTCACTTTTTATCTGCTTCATCAGGCAAACCACCAGTACAGATGTCTCATGATACTCCTGGTTTCAAACAAACCGTTTGTATGTTCAGAGTTTTGTTGTTAAATTCATTGACACAATGGGTGGATTTTAGAGTCTGAAGGCTGGAAGATGTGATGGTAGGATTGAAACCCTTGAATACCCACAGAAATGAAGCAGTGTGGGGACATTTTATTATCCAGTGTCTGAATATTTCTCAGTCCCCTTTCATGCTGTAAAAAACCAAGTTGTGAAGCAATTGGAATGTTTGTGATGATGTGATGCTGAATCTCAGTTCAGACTGGATTCTCTGCCTGCGAATGGGTGGTTGGAGGCTGGTCAAAAGTCAGTCTCTGTAGCTGGATTATAGCCTTGCTGGGGCACCTGGCAGATGGTGATTGCTATGTATAGTTTAAAACTTACTTGAATTTTAAAAAATTTAAAACTTACTTGAATTTTAAAAATTGTCATATTTTATTACTAATTTCCATTTTTATTGCTACTGGAAGACAGTGGTTTTCTTATAGTTCTTGTGGCATTTTATATCTGTTGAAGCAAAAGAAACAATTCTAGACCCAGCATAGGAGTAGGGAAATAGAAACATAATTTTTCTTCAGAACCTGAATTAATTTTAATTGGGATGCTTGGTTTTTGCATCTCATATTTTGCAAATGAATATGTTAAGCCTTTGTTCTTAAATGATTTTTTTTCCATTTAGTGTATGCATATGCCTTCTCATGCATTTGTACACACCAGCAAGTGCCTGCTGAGGCATAATTCCTACAGCTGAAGCAGCTGTAAGTGCTTTCCTAACTAGCAGATGCTGCATAACAGGGCAGAAGACTTCAAGGATTCTCCAGTCTTTTTTTTTTTCTTTTTTAATTATTAATGTGCATATCACCATGTGTGAGGATGTCACACAGAATAAATCTCGAGTCTGTTTTAGCTGATACATACAGTCTTTTGAAATGATGTATTTTTCTTTCATGGTAAGAGCACAATTACATTGGTATTTCCACAATTCTGTTTCAGATGAGAAGAAGCAGATGGTTGCAAATGTTGAGAAACAGCTCGAAGAAGCGAGGGAACTGGTATGTTCTGGCTTTTCATATGTTAACTGCAAATTCCTAACAAAAATAATAGGATCATTGATAGTAACATTTAACACCCATGCTGTAAAAATACTTAATGATACATTAGAAAATGAAATAATCGTCTTGAAGTAGTTCTTATTTGAGGATATGAAATACAGGAAGAGTGTATCTTTTTTTAATCCTCTTAAGTGATGCAAGGTTTGCACTATTGGTGTAAGTCAATAAAAAGTTACATAGAGTTGTGGATTAGGTCTTTTACTTTAGGAATGGAATTAAATATTTACACACCATGACTTTGGTATTGGCTTGTAAGACCCAAGCACCTACTTGATTTCATCTATCAGAATGTCTTGTAGAGCAATAGATCTTTTTTTCCATTTTAGCAAGTGAGACATGCAGGTGAGGACAAGGGGGCCACGGCAGTGTGGGTCAGTGATCCAAGAAGGGTGTAGGTGTTGACCAAGCATTTGTTTGTGGTTCATGCTGAAAAAAAACCCCCAGTATGTCGTGAGCAACCTGTGTGAAGCAACTGTGACTCTTTTGTTTATTTTGTTCCCGTTATGACCTGTCATGTCTTCCATCTGGGAGGAGAGTAAGAGTAAAGTTTTGTAGATGTGGAATAAATGAGCAAAGGTGTTGCTGACAGCTGAGATTGTCTTTTTCCCACATGGCCAACAGTTGCTTACCTAAAGTGGCTTTTTTTTATTTCTTGCAAATGGGTTTGGCTTATCTAATGTCAGAAATGTAGTCTGAATATTAGGATAGGGAAAGAAATCGGCTTTTCTACCCTAGAATTTCTTACAATGGAAAGAACTTGAATCAATTATTTGGTTACTAACTAAACAATAAAATTAATTTTTTGAAGTGGCATAGGGAAAAAAAAGTCTCTCAACTGTTTGTAGGCATACCTGGTGCTTTTGGTTTAAAAACAGAATTAGTCTTGTAGACCAGAATATTGGAATAGCATCCAGTAAAGCTGGATCTTGGGATGATTTCCTGCAGTTTTGCCTTGTGAGGATGACAAGGCACCTACCCTCTCTGATTCGGTATTCCCAGTGAGAAACATGGTAAAATTACTGTCTCATCTCAGGAGGATGTTCTGAAGATACATTAGGGCCTTTTGGGCACTTTCATATTCAAACAGCTGCAAAAAGTAGAAATCTAGAAATGTTTTTCAGTTCGTTTTCACTACAAGTTCCAAAAGACAGAGCAGTACAGAGAAGCTTCAGTGTGAGTGGTCATTCAAATTTGGTTTTCTACTCCAAGTAGATTGGAAGGAGCAGAATTTGAGTTAATGGCTTCTTACTTCTCTCCTTACGTCAGAAAAAGATCATCTAAATTTGTATTTATTACAGGATTAAAAATTAAATCCAGTATCCGTATTTTTATCCTAATGATGATCTTCATTTAATGTACTGGCTTTTCTTTCACACTTTTGTTTTAGATCTTTAGATTCCATTGTTGGCTTCAAGCAATTATCCAACATGTTTGTGATTAATGTCAAGGCTTGGGTTTAGAAATCAATTTGAACAAACCTGCTTATAACAGAACTGATTAAGAAGATCCTCTTTTAAACTAGAGGCTACAGTAGAAAATCAAAATAAACCTAATTCCTTGCTGTTGATCGTTTTCATACATTGGTTTGTTTCATTGTCATGCATAGTCAAAGCTGGGATTAGCTGATTTTGGTTTATTTCCTATTTGGCTAGGAAATAACACTCTCATGTATTATAAATATTATTATAGAGATAATTTATTTGTATTCACTAACCAGCGATGGTTTTAAAACACTGTCTGCTTTGTTTGGGTAAAATCACTGGTGTAATTGATTTGATGTATGTGCAGAACTGACATGAAAACTTTCAGACTCCCAGCCTTTCTTTTCAAGCCAGAGCTGCGGAGTAAGAAATCTCTTTTCTCTGGAGAGAAATCCTGTTGTTCTACATCTGATATGGAATATCTGGTTATTAGTTTTACCAGATTTTTTAAGAAAGGTGATTGTTGAGGTACTCTTGGGGAAATTCTTTGAGTATAAAATCTAGCCTGTGCTAGAAGAATTGTGAATTTTTGAGTTAAATTCTAATTCTAAGAAGCCAAAACTCTCTCTCTGTTATTTGCCTTTATCTTTGATGAAGGACGCATCACAAAATTGCTCTGTTGCAAATGCTGGGTTATTCTTGTCTTGTGTTTTAAGTTTCGATCTCTATTTCAATTCCAGGGCTTTAGAATCAGAATAAAATAGTGAAGCTTACATGTTTCTTAAAATGCTAGCAGTTGATTCCAGAGTCCAGAGCAGATTCATAAGGAGAAGTTTGTGTGGGAGGAGGAGACTTATTTTGGAGTGGACAATATCAGCCACACTACTTTGTTGTATTTTTGAGTGGAATTATGAAGGGCTGCTCTGCTTTTGCTTGTTTATGAAAAATAGGATTTTGTGACCAATAATATGAATTCTGAAAATGGAGACGCATGGAATTTGGTTGCATTTAGGTTCACACTTGCTTGGACCACTACCTTCTGCATGGCTTCTCATGGAAATTTCTCAGCCCAGCCACAAAATGCACCCATTTAATCTCATTATGGAAAAACATTGGTAAATCTTGGTCAGCCTAAATATGTTTCATTGTTGTTCCTTGGACATTACACTCTCTCATACTGACTCTTTAAAATGAACATTTTCGATTTCATGGACCACAGTCTGATTGTTGAGGCAAATTCTGGATTTACTGGTAGATGTTTTTGTTTTTATATAACAGACAAGAATTGAGACTTCATTAAAATTTCCCAACCTTATACATGCACACACACACACACACACACACACATATATATATGAGAGAAATGTTTATAGAACATTTGAGATCAAATATATTAAGATGAAATTGATAAGAAATAAGCTATTAATTCCAGCAATTGGTTTAATTTATAATACCCCTTTGGAAAGTTAAGCCTGAGCTAAAGAACTGGGTAGAATTAGAAATTGCTTTGTGTGTTTCAATTCATTAGTGACTATTTAATTAAAGTCTGCTTTATAGTTTATTATTGAATATCATTTTGTATAATCAGAGTAGATCAGGCAAAATGACTTTTGAGTATCTGGCAATTCCATTGATTAAATTCAGATGCTTTTCTTATGATATGAGGATGAAATTTCAAAGTGTAAGCAAGTGATTACATAGAAATAAATTCTAGCAGTCCCTTGTGAAGACCTGCAACCAGTAGCCTGCGACTCTAATTGAAAAGTATTTCTGCTCCTATGCCATATTGCTCAACCAAGATCAGTAGGAGGTGAGTAAATATTGTTTCAGGTGCCTACAGCAACCAAGGAGAGGTATTCTTTTATCCTTTTTAAGTAAATTAGAAAGATTTGAAAAGGCAGGTATGGGATTCTTCTGCTGTTCAAAACAGAATTCCTGAACAGACAGCGCCATATAAAGCAGGCTCCAAGACCAGTGGGCAGGTAATTAGCAGCCCTCATTTACAACTTTTGATTTGCTCTACCCCTGTGCCATACTGTTGTATTTCAGGCCGTTTAGAATTCTACATGGCAAGAATAAATAAAAAAAGCTTTTGAAAGATAGACTACGTCTCTAATTTTTAAATGCATTTGACTGTATACAAGTTCTTGAATAGCATTGTCATTAAACCCAGCTATTTTATTCACTTAGAGCTATTTAATATACTTGCATGTAGATTTGGGACATAGATTTAGGTAGCCAGTTCATTGCTGAGTTAGCAACGTTTAAAGAAAAAAGAATTAGTTTATTAAACATAAGAATTACTTTATTAAACATACAGACTGATGGTAAATAAAACCTTAAGCATATATCTATGTTTAATAGTAAAATACCTTTTGCAGACAATGGTTTCCAAAACTGCACAGCTAGGTGGAGGTAGGCTTTCTTTTGAACTATGCTCATTTGCAGGAACTATCCTCAGTTTTACTATTTTTTTGTAATAAGATGTATTCATCACACTTGGAATTGAAATCCAGAAATGTTTGGCTCGAATCATTCCTTCTGAGTTTTAATAATACTAATGTTGTCACTTGTTTCTTGACTTAAGACTGCAAAGATTTTGATAAATTGTTTGTATATTGCAGAATAAGCAATGTTTTTCCTTATAAAGAAGGAATATTTCTTGAACTTGTGTATTTCTTGAACTTAGGTAAATTTGTTCTTGCTTTAGTTAAGCTTTTGATTTATATACCTCCTCTTTGTTTTTACTTGTCAGCTTGAGCAGATGGAACTTGAAGTTCGAGAGATCCCACCTCAAAGCCGAGGGATGTACAGCAGTCGAATGAGAAGCTACAAACAAGAAATGGGGAAACTTGAAGCTGATTTTGTGAGTTTTTACCATATTACATAAAGAAGGCATCTCTAAGAGTTTTTAAAATAAAACAATGCAGTTATTCAGGCAAATGAGAGGGTATTTTTGACTAGTGTGAGAGATGAGTTCTGCATGTATCTTGCTATATATGTGCACAGATGAAAACCAAACTGGGGAAGAGAAGCTTTTTTTTCAGCAGCAGTCCCATACCAATATTCCAGTTGCTAGCCTCCTGTCCCTTTACCCTGGAACTCTGTTGTTTCTCTGTCATTAAACATTGTGAATGTTCATGATGTATGCAAAATAGTCAGCTTTTAATCCTGTTTCTTAAGGAATGACAGCTTGTAGTAATGTGGGCAGTAACATGAAAAGCAGTATAATCTCCAATCCGTAGAATTTTTGAATGTAGTTTATCTCATGTGCACTTCATTTGTTAGTCACTGTGTTTTCTTTTCCGTTGCGCTTAGATTCTTCTTGGCCTTTGTACAAATTGGTTATAAATACTACATCTTTTTGAGCAATGGACGCAGACTAACAAGATTCCCTTGTCTAGAGGCTTCTGCTACAGTTATCAGTCCCTTTTTTGTGACTGTGATTTGCGCTGAATAGATTTACATAGAGACAAAACTGTTTCCTGTAAAATCCTGAAAAAGTTCAAAGGGATTGCAAAGTGTAGGAAAATGCTATGTTAATTGGCAGCAGCTCAGTTCCTCCAGGGTAGGGAGAAAGAAATAACTAGTGGCAGTATTTTCTGTTCACTGGAGAATTGTGAATTTCCTCAGGTTGCTGGCAGCAGTTTAATCCTTCAGGGAAGGGGAGTCAGTGTTTATACCTGCAGCCAAGAAATCCAGCTGACTGTCACTCCTCTGTGCTTTTGCCAAGTTGAGCAGTTGCACAAAAATGTAAGAGAAGATGGTTGCCATTTGTGAAGTTTGAGGAATGTTAGAATAAAAAGACTTGCATCAAAATTTTGAGGCAGTCTCGTCTGTTCCCCTGTAGGAATTGCGTGTGGCCAAACAGTGACTTCCCAGAGAGAGCAATTTCTGGACCAATTGTGAATGCTGTTTATCATCTCAGATGTGTGAGAATTTGCTGTCAGCATATATTTGTTCCTGGCCTATTTCTCTATGTAGGTAGATGGTGGAATTCATATTTTCATATTCCCAGGCAAGTGAAAATGAGAGAGTTCAGAAATGAACACTACATGGAAGAGGAGAAATGAGTGCAAGGAAATGCATCATAGCAATGGGAGTTACTTGATCACAAGAACATAAGTTTGTGCTCAGAGTGAAGAAGCAAAAACAACATGAGAAAGAGGAAGGAACAGGTCGTAATAATGGGTAGAAACAACAGCTCCAAAAACAAGGATCTTCAGTAGAAGATCGAAGAAAGAAAACTGTGTGAAGGATGGAGCAAAGTGCTGGAAGAAAACTGTGCTTGAAAAAATCTCACTTATATAGCAAATAGTGGTGTTACAACTAAATGCCTTACGTAGTTCCAGTTTCTAAGTACTAATATTTTTCTAATTTTGTATGTAAGGATTTAAGATTCTTTTTGGGTTATTATCCAGGTAAACAGCAACTTGTTGGAAACTACAGAACAAAATTAGTTGCAAAAATTACATACCTCAGTGCACAGTCTTTTTAATTAAGTTCTGTATTTCAAATGTAAAGTGAATGCAGAACCAACACTAGTAGTTTTATTTTGATCTTGTGATTATTTGAATGCCTTATAGCATCTGAAAATTTGCCCTCACCCAAACAGTTATGGAAAACAGCGGCATAGCAACATGTTTAAAGCTAGGAGAAGGAAACGTGAGGTTCGTGGACTGTTCACTTGTCCATTCTTTACTGGCAGGATGGACAACATTAAAGTTTATTTTTGACATTTGATACGTAACTGGTGAGTCTATTTTATCTTGAGCAGTGTGTGTAATAATGACAAAATACCATCACTGTAATATTATTTAGTAAGTGCTGTGGCATCTTTGTGAATATGTAGGGTTTTTTTCCATACATTTTACTGTTGAAGTATATTCTGAAAAATAGAGATTTAATCTCTCTTGTACTTAGAAAAGTTACTCCAAACACGGCTTTTCATCTCTAACTTTGTAATCAAATAGGAAAAAGTTGCAAATAGCAGATTTATTTCCTCTCACTGGTAATCCTTGTTGTTTTGACACCTGCAGTTAGGTGTCAGTGCTCTCTGCAGTGAAGGCAAAGGCATCTACCCCATGCACTGTATTGCACATGCATGGCTGGTAACACACTAATTGCAGTAAATCATATCCAAGGAGAAAAAAATACCTTGCACTGTCTTAGCCCTCTCTCTTGAAGGGGAACAGTGATAATGAAAAAAAGAGTAGCAAAATTCTGTCTTTAAAAGTACTCAGGAAGCATTGCATTGTGAATACTGAGGGGAAAATGAACAGAGTGAGCCCTGCATCTCAGCTTTAGGCAGGAGTAGTTTCTGATGCTCACCTCAGTGCTCTGCAGTCTTCTCTTGGGAGAAATACCAGAACAAGGCAAGCATGAAGTGATGCTTCTCTGCAGAAAAGCTGCACACATCTCAAAAAGCCAACTTTCAGGCTTGCGATAAACGTACCAAAACAGAATGAAACTGTTTGATTAGCCTTATGCTGTCTTTTTTCACTTGCAGATGTAAATCTCGGGCTTATTATCTCATTTTCAGTAGCACATCCCAGGTCCTTCATTTCTGTGGGGGGGTTGGTCCCCTTTAGGTCAGGGAAGGTGTGGTGGGACCTGCGGGGCTGGGCCGGGCTGCAGAGCCCCTGAATGCGCTGCTGGCTCTATCTTGTGGCCCCGAGTGGAGTTGCACATCTCAATCTTGTGCTTTCTGGGCTGCTCCACAGCTTGGGACCACCTGCGAAAGAGTTCCCAAAGCTTCAAACAATCTTCCTCTCAGAAGTCTTTTTCCTGCATCTACCGATGCACCATTATATGGTTTAAGCTTGTAAATATTTTTTTTCTGGCTATTTCAGATGTAGAATGTCCATGGTGTCTGCATGAAGTAAGTTCTGACGGCAAAAAGCAGTATTTTAAGTATATGGACTATAGATGTTGTTTATTTGTACAAATAAAGCCTTTTATGTTAATTGTTACCTAAAAGTAGTTATCTTTAAATAGTGGGGATATACAGTGATAAACGGCTTCCAGATTTTATAAACATTACTTTGAGCTAAATCTATCCCAGGCCATGTGAAAATGTGACTCTATAAACCTAGCAAATATGTGGTTATTTCCTAGCATGTGTATCCATCCCCAGGGTTCCATGTACTGGCTCAATGTCAGGGTACCACAACACAGAAAAAAACAAAGGCAGGCATTTATTTTCCTGAAAAGCTTACTGCTGACATATAAGGCATTCAAATAGATGAGGAATTATAAAAATGTTGTAAGACCACATTAGCAGTAATATTCGTGTTACAAAAATGAATATTGCACAGTCAGTGTTGAAAATGAGATGAGCATATTGAGAAAGAAGAAATAGCCATCAAATAAAGGAGGCAATGTGGGAACTGTTCCTATTCTGTCAGCAGCACAGGGGTAAATCTTGCAGGTAGCATTTGTTATCATTCCTTTTAGATCCTCAGAACTGGTACTGATTTTGGTAATTCTGACTTTCAGAATAACCTTTAAAAGAAAAAAAATTAGTGAGGTGGGGCAAATTTCCAGATACATACATTGTACAAATCTTAAGTAAACATTTAAACATTTTTGGCATTTAACAATAGCTTCAGTCAACAGTGAGGTATATATTTACAATTTTTACCTCCTACAGGTTCTGTTTAAGATCACTGTTAAAATTTCAGCTGCTGTTAAGCTTTAAAAACATTTAAGGAGATAACCAATGGAATTTCATTGGATAAAGTTAGCTCTCTTGTATGACTCTCAAATACCACCTGAGTCCAGAAGCTCACCTGAACAATTCATACAGGTGTGTCTGTTACGTTCTGGCTGTTTTTTGCAAATACCACTACCCCCATTTCAGGTACCCAGACAAATAATCATATGGCTGTAAGCTTAATGAACACCATTTGTCAATGACAAGCTGCTGGCTGTATCTTTATGGCCAGTCTTCCCTAGGTCTCCAGTTTGAACTAAAACTTAGAGACTTAACTGTTGCTGCTGGGTTATTTTGATTTATAAAGCAAATAGTGCAATAATGTATTGTACTTAGAAAATTGTGAGCCATGGGTGGGACTGTTGTGTGTATATCTTAATTGTTATATCCCAATAGTGTTGTTAGAAACAGGGAATCCATCATGTCAAAGCGTCATGTGTGCACAAGAACCTTGTCTGGGCAGGTACAGGTGCCTTTAGTGAAACCTGATCTGTTGACACATTTAAAACTAATGAAATCAGATCAGTTTTCACTATGTGAATAGTACAGCTCTTTTGAACGGGCTGTGGAGGATTTGTTTTAATACACACAAGATTGAACTAAGTTTCAGAAGAAAGAATTTGAATTATCTGGCCATGTACTTTGGCAATCTAATTTTGAAAAAGCATATTGTGAACGAAAGTTCCTTCAGTGCCATTTTTAGATACTGTCACCTTCTAGAGATAAGTAATCACTCCTCTACATTCTACTCAAACTGCTCCTTACAGAGGCACTGTTTGTTTTCCTCTGTTACTTTTCTAATAACTTCTGATATGATATTTGTCTGCTTGACTGTGGCTGAGCATTAGGCTGGCTTCTTTTCTATAGAGGCTAACTCCACATTGTCTTCAGCTTGTTTTCACTTGGGTCCTCGCCCTGGTGGGTTTGTGGTGGAAGAAGGTGGAGGCATTTGACCTTTTTCAATTACCTGATTTATAACACTGCTTAAATGGGAAAAAGTGATACAGGAAAAAATGTTCTCTTTTTTTTTTTTTTTGCAACATTCAAGGCCTAAACTGATGAAATATTAGGAAGTAGTATAANTAACTTCTGATATGATATTTGTCTGCTTGACTGTGGCTGAGCATTAGGCTGGCTTCTTTTCTATAGAGGCTAACTCCACATTGTCTTCAGCTTGTTTTCACTTGGGTCCTCGCCGTGGTGGGTTTGTGGTGGAAGAAGGTGGAGGCATTTGACCTTTTTCAATTACCTGATTTATAACACTGCTTAAATGGGAAAAAGTGATACAGGAAAAAATGTTCT